>CAMOHE010026872.1:0-35378 GCA_946598075.1 Artocarpus hirsutus
TTACAATTCAAGGCATGTAAGATTTTTAACTTTCTTTACTTTCGGACTGTGGTTGTATCATAACATTGTCAGTACTATATGTGTGTGCATAATATGTGGGCCAGTGGGACTCATACGCATTCCATCCCATAATTAATTATTTTATTATTTTAATGTTCTTACTATTTGTTTAATTATAACGATGATTCATTTTATTTCTTTAACTTATTCTATTCAAATGATTTTTTTTCAAATTATGATATTTTTACTTATAAATTTGATTTTAAAACCTTGTTTTTAACTAAATCTTCATCTATTTAACTTAATTAAACCACCACGTCACCTCCCGTACTCCGAGGCGTGACATCATCTATCCCTACCTTTAGTCTTTCTTCATAAATTGAACAAGCTTTTTCTAGTGTTTATGTGATGATAGTATTTTCGTTTTTTTTTTTTTTTTTCATTTTTGTTGTTTTTGTTTTTGCTTTTTTTTATTTATATTTTTTTTCCCCTTTCCTTCTGCTCGCTAAAATTTATCCTTAACTTTGTCCGACTCTTGTGGTCTGTAGCCTTGCAGCCTAGAAAAAGTAAAACCAGAGAACGAGCTTGAACGGGAGAAAAGAGTAGGGTTCAACAGGTGGCTAGGAAGGAAGAAAAGAGAGGAGATGAACGGAAGGAGGAAGGAAGAAAGATGAAGCAGAAATTGGTTTTTTTATTATTAAAAAACTATTTAATTTTTATTTCTAATTGCATTATTAACTGGCATTATTTATGGGAGGGCATTTAGGATAAAAAAATTTAATTTTGCCGATTTTTTTAGTTTATAATTAACAGAGAGATGAAATTAAAATAATTTTTGTATAGTTTCTTGAAATAAAAGAATAAATCATAAAATAAATAAAAATATGAGGTATACTTTTGTAATTAACTATTATTATTATTATTATTATTATTATTATTATTATTTATATTGATTTCATGGGAGAGGAGAAGGACTCTATTACTAATTTTGCTCAATTTCGACATTGATTGGATTTTTTTGCTAGTCTATGGTTATGTATGCTTTTAAGTTTACAGGCTGAGTGCCCTTCCAACAACATTTTTCTATATATGTTCTTTTTAATTGTTTCAATGAATCTATATGACCCAGAAAGAAATTGGTGAATGTAGTGAATAAATAGTTTAAAAAATTATATATATGTATATATATATATATATATATATCCGATAGGAAAAACAAAAAAAGGAGATCATGCAACTAAACAAAAAGGACAGAAGTATACTATTCCCAAAAATAAAAAAGGAAAGGATGATTTATATCTAATAATAAACCAAAAGGGTTACAAGTACAATTACATCCCAAAAAAGGGAACTGAACGTTAGCATTTTTTTTTTTTTTTTTTTTTTTTTTTTTGAGGAGCGAAACGTCAGCTTCCAAGAAAGATATAAGAAAAAATAATAATAAAAAAGATTTTAAAAGAGATATCGTGGAAGGGGAAGAATAGAATCTTTGTAAACCTACCTTCAAAATTTAGTTATAATGGTTAAAAACAGAAAATAACAAGAGTGTTTTTGGGTGATAAAACGCTAAAAGTGAATTGGTATTTTTTAATAGGGTATATAAATTTAATTGGAGGAATAGAAAAGGAAACAAATAAAAAAGATAGAAGATGTAACTCTCATAAATAGTGATATTATTAGATGTTAACGTCAATTTTTACTTCGTTTTCTTCTACTAAGTTAACGTTAGTTTATTTCAATTCCGGTGTGAAAGTCGGCATAAGTTAGTTTATTTCCCGTAAACTGTCTTTGGATGCTGCAGCGTTTATCTTACCTAACAAAAAAAAAAACAATGTATTAGAGAAAATCAATTCTTAAAACTGAGCATTAAGTAATAGAGAAAATTAGATTAGAAGAAAACTCTATTCTACTACAGTTCTTTAGAATTCAAAAAAATTTGAGTCAAATAATAAGACTTGTCAGTATAAAGACATCTCTAGTACATGTTGATATAGAAAACATCCACATCTAAGGGTAAACATAACAAAAGAAAAAAAAAATGTAACATTGGCGGTTATATGTCAATAAATTGAGAGTTAGATAAACCAACAACAAAATTTACATTTTCAAGGAAAGAAATAATGTATACAGATCTTGTAATGACCAAAAACTCTAAAAATTAATAAGTATAATTAATTAAAGATTTTTCCATTATCTACGTTGTTAATTCATAAGAAATTATAAGTTTAAATTTTATAAGTTTAAGTCTCTTAAAGAACTACGAGAAAATTTTAAGAATGCAGTTCAAAGCTAGAAATTTTCCACAATGCCTAGATAGTTTATAAGTTTTAAATTACAACTTAACCATGATTTATGACTATAAATTTTCTCAATTATCTTAATAGATATAAGACTTTAGAAATAAATAACATTATAAATGCTTAATTTTATGTACTTTATGTATGAAACATATAACAAAATGAATGTATGATAGTACACTTGAATAATTAAAATAATTATTCGATGTGCTAAATTAAGATTTTTATGATTCAAAAACTCTAGGGGTGAGTCAAAGTAGTGACCTTTATAAGAATCTCAATTAAAATATCTAAATTGAGATGAATCAATAAAAAGGAATTTTTGACTCAATATAATTATACAGAATTCCTATATGATGCTAGTTTAACCCCAAAAAAAAATATAGATCATAGTGATCAAAAACAACTTAACACCATAACTTAGAAAATGGTGAGCATAAAGTTTATGAATATAAGATCGATTTCGATTTTAATAAGATCATAAATCATGATAAGAATTTTTTAAGTCATAAGGATTATTGAAAATTCAAGAATTGACAATATCATATATATATACAATTAACTATTGTACACTTTAGCAATTACATAAAGTTTATTATCATTGTTGTTATAATAAGAATAACAGATGTCATAATAATAGTAATAAAAAAAGAGAGCATTAATGGAGTCCAAAAATATTGACGAGCCTTAAAGGCAATACAATATCACAAATAGATTACTTTCAAATTCATAACGTGATTAAGAAATGTTTAAAAGTATCCATAGATTAGATACGAACTCATAAACATCTTTTTATTATAAACAATTTGGGTTCTTACCTATAAAGGTTTAAAATTGTACTAAGTTCAAAATATGATTTAAATTAACTTTCAAATAGTCAATTTAAATTACAAAAATGTTTAATAAATTATTAATACTTCTTTTATAAAATAAATAGAAGTTTATGATATGTTTTGATAGTAAAAAAAATGGTTTCTATTAAGATAAAGATGACATATTTATTTTAGAAACATTATAGTAAAAATATATGTTTTGTTTATTATATAACATTTTGAAGTTTTAAATTTACAAAAAAATTATTTTGATCAAAGTTCTAAATACAAAATATTATTTAAAGAGAAAGTAAATGTGGTGAATATAGTTAATCATCGATTTTGAAGAAAATGTGTCAAAGTTTATTGTTTCATAATAAAATCACAAAATCCATAAAGTATGGATAAATTCATGAAAATGATTTTTATGACAGTACAAATATTTTAATAAGACATTAATATAGTAAGAAAATTAGAATTTACTTATTTATTTTAGAAAGACAAAGAATATTACAGTTTTGAAAAGTATGACAAACTTTATAGAAATTTCAAAGTTTGTGGATCAAAAACTTGATCGAACTAGCCATGAAATAGTTTAGACTGCATAGATCATAAGAAAGTCCATAAATACAAGTAAACAAAAAATTCAACCAATCAAAAATCAACTTCTCACCTATCTCTCCTCCAACACTAGTGTAGAATTAGGTGTCAGTCCCGTGCCAACGAAAAGTTCACAATGTACTAGTTCGACAAGGTGCTATGCCAGCCATAACTCCATCGGAGGAAGTCACACTCTTCGGCCAAATCTTGCAGAAACCTATTTACTTTTTGACAAGATATTTTCATCATACGGCCTCTAATCGACGAGATTTTTGTTCATACACTACCACCATGATAGAAGGAACAAGATATACCCTTGTTGAAAATCAACAGCCATCGAAAAGGCCTATCCGACCGCCGTAAGCCTCTATGCCCCCACATATTGCCACCATGCCAAAGGAGGTGGTTGACACCACCCATCCAGAAAGACTCAAAGGTGGTCGAGGATGAAGAACTACCCAAGAACCATGCAAACCTGCCATGGAGCAATGAAGAACATTGTGCACCGTTGAAAGCCACCGCTGCCCACATCATCACAATGATCTAGGCCATGGCAAGGCACCCCACCATTGCCATTCGAATTAGAAAACGATGGGGAGTGTGATGGCCTAACAATTTCACGCTATGTAACATCTTGAAATTAATTAAAGTATAATTAGCATGTAAAATGATGAATTAGTGTGCCTTATTATAATTTGAACTTAATCTAATTATTTTATGGTATTTTTTAATTAATTTCACTTTTAATTATTTGTATTAGTTATCTTAAATTTTTGAATAAAACAATTTCTAAAATTTCCAACAAGACCCTTCTTGAAACCATGTGCTGAACATGGTTTTTCAGCTTAAAACTACTCAGCCCCTCCTTCTATTTAACTTCCTGCTCTCCTTCTTTCACTCTCACTCTCTTCATGCCTCTCTCTCTCACACCATCTCTATCTCTCTCTTTCTTTCAGTGCTTTCCCTCCCCCTCCTCTCTTTTGATTTTAGCCACCAACGGAGGCCAAAAAAGGATGAACATTTGAAGCCCCAAGCCTGCTCAAATTAGCACAAATTTCTTCCATGAGGTTAGATCTCTCTTTTTGAAATTTCAACGTTTAATTTCAAAAATTTCAATTTTCCTTGATTGTTGAAATTTGAGCTTCCTTGAGCTTAAATAGTGTTCAATTCGACTTGTAGAACATGCTTTACCATGAATCTAAACTTAATTTAAGCTAAAATCAACTTGACCAAGTTTTTACATTTTTCTTTGATTTTTAAATAAATGATGAAATTGAGTTCAAATTTGGGGATTTTGTCCTAAATAGGTTTAGGATTGTTTTATAGTGTTTTCTGCATGATTTTTGGGTTGAAATTGGCCAAAAACAAGTCGAATCGAGCTTGGAAAGCTCAGGGAGGCCGAAGCTCGAAAACTAGAATATTCCAGATTTCGACTGAGCTTTGACAGGTTGGATTCATAAGTTGAGTAGGCCAAACTCAAGTGGTTCGATAGGTCAGACTCGAGTGGTCGGTAGGCTGAACCAAGGAGATTCATAGGCCAATCGGCTACATGAAAATGGCTGTTTTGCACTCGTTTTCACCGTTTGAAACATAAATAGAGACTTTGATCTTGTAGCATGATATTGTGAATATTAAAGACACACTAAGACACGATAAGATAACATAGTATGGTAAAATACTTTAAGTTAGATATTGAGAAATCTAGTTCATATCGAAGGTTGTTCGTAGTTCCAAGGAGTTGACGTATAGCAAGCTGAGACTGCGATGTTAATGCTTTTATATTGGATAACAAGGTAGGACTCTAAACCCTTATTCTTTGTTAGCCATGATTTTAAAAGAGTTTTGGCCACAAAATGTTTTCTGAAAAAATGTTTTTAAGGAATGGTTAAGATAAATTTATTTAGTTATTTTCACTAACTGTTAGATAATGAAATGATCATAATCAACAGAACAATGAATGTAAATGAGAAAACTAGGTATTATGAGACTTGAATAATGAAATAGTACCAAACAAGTCAAAAACGCTGTTTAGAATGATATGCTAGGGCATAATGCCATATTTAGAGATCAAGTTGTGCAAAAAGCGACCTTAAGGACAGGTCCCAAAACCCAACTGGGCCACTACGGTGGTAATTCTAATGGTTTTGCTCAATATAAAATGATAAGATTAGTTTCAGATAAACGTTGGACCAAAGACGGCAAGTATGAGATTAAAGAAGTTTATCTATTGTGTTTTATAATCTTTGTGCTAATGAGAGATTTTAAATTGAAATTAATGCTTTCAAAAGCTCAAGTCCTTCTGAGTCTTCCGCTCATAGTTTTTATTTGTTTTTAAAATCCCCCCTTAGGTGGTCTGTAGCATAGAGTTGATTAGGACACTATTGACCGAACGTGTAAACCGTAGGATTTCTCATCTAGGTTATTTGCTTATTTAATCAAGGCATGTAATATTTTAATCGTTCTTTTTTTGGTTTGGACTGTAATTGTATTTTATTATGTTATACTATATGTGTACACAAATGTGGGTCCGGTGTGGCCTGACTCATATTTATTAGCTTTATTATATTAGCTGATTTAATTTAGAGGTAATTATTAAAAGTTTTAAATTTACCATGTTTTTTGTAAATAACACTATTAATTAATTGGTGAGTTTAATTTAAATTCAATTTAATTAACTTAATTAATCCACCACATCACCACCCTTATTATGGTTCGTGATAAATTGGTATCAAAGCCCTAGGTTTTGAACCTTGGGGATTGTGTACACATAGGTACGATAATGAAAAACTACTGATAGTCCAATTTTGTTCTCAGAATTGAGAGAATGGCACCTAGGCATCGTCTAGCTGTTGTTGACGCAAATCCCGCTAACGATGAAGGCATGATGGGAGCTATGTTTCTGCTTTCCAACAGATGGCAGCAAGGGCTAGGCTTATGGATTCTAAGATGAATCACCGACACAAGTATTTCAAGGAGTTTGAACATGCATTCATCCTGACTTTCATAGAATTAGGGACCCACAAGCAACCGAGTATTGGTTAGATTCGGTGGTTAAGCATCTAGATACTCTCAGAATTTGAATTCGCAACTTACAAACTACAACGAAGTGCAAATGTCTAATGGAAGCAGGCCAACCATATGGAAAATTATAGGAACACCGATTGGGACAAATTTGAAGAATTAATCTATGAACCATATTTTTCGTAGGGGTAAAGATAACAGAAGATTGTTGAATTTTACTAATTAGAACAAGGTGACATGACAGTCTGAGAATATGAAGCAAAGTTCACTGAATTAGTTAGATCTGCTCCATCTGTCGTGGCTTCCGAGCAAGAAAAGTGTATCAAGTTTTAAAAGGGACTTAAAGGATCCATCCGACGACAATTAGTTGCCTTGTCGATCCAAAATTATGGTGAGTTGATGTCATCAGCCTTGTCGGTGGAAAGTGACAATGCTACCTACTACGAGAACAGGACGAGGACTTCAAGAGAGCCCTAAAGGAACAATAGGAGAATCAACAACAACAACTGACAAGCTCAAGTGAAGAATTAGCATGACAATGCCAATAGTGGGAGTAGTAGTTCTTTAGGTAGTAAATGAAGCAATCCTTACAACTTCTATTGTCATTATCGTTAGCAACCAAAACACATTAAGAGAAATTGCCCGATAAAGAATGCCCGACAAGGATCCCAGACCAAAGAAAGTGCAAACCATCAATTCCAAGCTTAGACTTTTGTGCAACCCTAGCAAATCTCTCAACCATAGTTTCACCAATTCACCCTTCAACAAATGCTCTATCCAACATAAGGTTATCAGCTGCCAAATTTCCAGAGGAATGTTCCATAGTATAGAGCACCTAGTATAGCTAGTGTGTAGTTTCCTCCACCATAATAGTATCGATCGACAAACCATGGATCTAGCAATAGTAATCGAGGAAAAGGAAAAGCTCCAGCTCAAGTCCATACCATGACTACAGGGAGTTTTGACACTCAGACTAGTAAGTGGTAATTGATGGTACAATTTTAGTTTCCCAATCTTTAGCTTATGCCTTATTTGATACTGGAGCCACACATTCTCTCATTTTGAGTTCATTCGTACATGCCTTGGGATAAGAAATAGAGAAATTTAATGAAGCTTTGATAATTACTTCATCCTTGGGGCGAGTATATGTGAACAGTATGTGTAAATCATGTAAGATAATGATTGGGGGTAAGATCTTAAAAAGTGATTTGATTGTAATCTCCATGAGTACCTATGATGTAATCTTAGGAACGGACTAGTTGTCTAGATATTATGCTATTGTAGACTGTCACCTTAGAAAAATAACCCTAGTGACTGATAGGGGGATAATGATTACCTACCAAGGTGGTGATGATCGAGTGATAGTGAGCGATTCATGAAGACATGTCTTGGAGGGAGAAGAAACTTGGCTTGCCATGCGCTTCTTTTGAACCTAGAGGAAGAGTTTAATGCAACAGGAAGAAACACAGTGATACCGGTTGTTGATGAGTTTGATGATGCCTTCCTCGACAAATTACCCAGATTACCACCACACCAAGAGATTGAGTTTAGTATCGAGTTACTCCTGAGGACCTCTTTGATTTCCATAGCACCATACCGAATGGCACCGGTAGAGATGAAGGAATTAAGGAAGCAACTTCAGAAACTTGTAGATAAAGGGTACATCCAAAATAGTACATCACTATAGGGTACGCCAGTTTTGTTTGCCAAGGAACATGACGGTACTCTCAAGTTGTATATTGATTATTGGCAACTGAATCGGGTCATAGTGAAGAATAAGTATCCATTGCCAAGGATTGATGAGCTATTTGACCAAGTTAGAGGTTCTCGGTATTTCTTGAAGATAAACTTGTGTCTAGGATATCATCAACTCAGAATCAAGGAAAAAGATATTCCAAAGACAACTTTCAAGACCTAGTATAGACACTTCGAGTTTCTAGTTATGCCATTTAGGTTGACGAATGCTCCTACAGCTTTTATGGATCTAAGGAATCAGATTTTCGGGTCTTATTTGGATCAATTTGTGATCGTGTTCATTGATGACATATTGATCTCTTCTAAGACCTAGGAGAAGCATAAACAACACCAAAGGATTATGCTTCAGACTTTGTAAGAACATCAGCTGTATGCCAAAAAGAAAAAGTGTAGATTTTGGTTGATTGAGGTTAATTTTCTAGGACACTTCATCTCTGATCAAGGTATTCCACTAGATCCATCCAAGATAGAAGCAATAGGGCAATAGGAACGACCGAGGAACATGGCTGAGATCTGCAGCTTTTTAGGACTCACTGGGTACTACAAGAAGTTTGTGCAAGACTTCTCAAAGATAACAGAACCATTGATGTGATTGATTAAGAAAAATATATGGTTTGAATGGGATGCAAAATGCGAGTATGCCTTCTAAGAGTTGAAGAACTGATTGACCACCGCTGAAGTGCTAATCATACCGAGCAATGACGAACCTTACGAAGTCTACACGGATGCCTTGAGACGTGAACTTGGATGTGTTATTGCAACGCGAATGGGTTATGGCATATGGATCACAACAGCTTAGACCTCATGAGCAAACTTCCCCACTCATGATTTGGAGCTTGTAGTAGTGCTACATGCCCTGAAGATTTAGAGGTGTTATTTGTATGGAGCGACATTCTATATTTTCTCGAATCACTAGAGTCTAAATTATTTGTTCACTTAGAAGGATTTGAATTTGGGGCAATAGAGATGGATAGAATATATGGAATACTACGATTTCATGCTGCAGTATCATCTAGGAAAAATCAATGTATTGTAGATGCGCTAAGCATGGAGTCTTTTGGAATTCTTGCTTGCTTGGCACTTGAGGATTGGAAAAGAGATGCTATGGCAAGTGAGTATTGGTTACAGTATTATGAAGATTGCGATCAAATTTTGGTATACCGCATGGAGTCTACCCTAGTGCTTGTTCAAATGGTGAAGCAAAACCAATGGTAGGATTAATTACATAACCAAAAATTAAATACATAATGTGATTAAGAAATGTTTAAAAGTATCCATAGATTATATACGGACCCATAAATAGCTTTTTATTATAAACAGTTTGGGTTCTTACCTATAAAGTACAAATTGTGCTAAGTTTAGAATCTGATTTAAATTGACTTTCAAATAGTCAATTTAAATTACAAACATGTCTAATAAATCATTAATACTACTTTTATAAAATAAATAGAAGTTTATGATATGTTTTTGATGGTACAAAAAATAGTTTCTATTAAGATAAAAATGACAGATTTATTTTAGAAAAATTATAATAAAAATATATGTTTTATTTATTACATATCATTTTTGAAGTTTTAAAATTTACAAAAAATTGTTCTAATCAAAGTTCTAATATAGAATATTATTTTTAAAAAAGTAAATTTAGTAAATAGAGTTAATCACCGATTTTGAAGACAAATGTGTCAAAGTTTATTATTGTAGAATAAAATCACAAAATCCATAAAGGATGGATAAATTCATGAAAATGATTTTTATGACAGTACAAATATTTTTAATAAGACATTAATAGAATAAGAAAATTAGAATTTACTTATTTTGGAAAGACAAAAAATATTGCAGTTTTGAAAAGTACGACAAACTTTATAGAAATTTTCAAGTTTACAGATCAAAAACTTGATCGGACCCTCCACGATACAATTTAGACTATATAGACCACAAGAAAGTCTATAAATACAAGTGAACAAAAAAAATTCAACCAATCAAAAATCAGCTTCCCACTCTCTCTACTTTCGCCTCTATTCTCTCTCCTCCAACTCTAGTGTAGAATATGATGTCGGTACCATGCCAATGAAAAGTTCACAACGTGCTTGTTTTGACAAGGTGCTGTGTCGACCATAACTCCATCGGAGGAAGCCACACTCTCCGATCAAATCTTGCGAAAATCGATTTGCTTTCCAATGAGATTTCTTCGTCGTACGGCCTTTGATCCACGAAATTTTGTTCCTACATGACCACCTTGATAGGAGGAACAAGATCCACCCCTTGTTGAACTTCAGCAACCACTGAAAGGGCCTGTCCAAGCCCTATCACTGTATGCCTCTATGCCCCCATGGATCGTCGCTATGCCAGAAGAGGTGGCTGACACCACCTATCCAAAAAAACTTAGAGGTGGTCAAGGATGAAGAACCACCCAAGAACCATGCAAACCTGCCATGGGACAATGAAGAACATCGTACACCATCGAAAACCACCGCTGTCCACATCATCTCGATGATCTAGGCCACGGTAGGGCAACCCCCTAGTGCCATCCGAACCAAAAAACGATGGGGAGTGTGATGGCCCAACCAATTTCATGCTGTGACGGTTGTTTGTCAGAGATCGGAGTCTTCGTCGCCTAAACACTGCGGGAGAATTTGATCTCTCCATTTTCGTCGTCGTCGACTCAAAGTAACCTAGGCAAATCATTCAGAGAATCCCAAAGAGTGAAAAGCACACATCGATTTGGAGTTTCCATATCGGAGACTGAAGATCGAGATCTCACTGTTTTCACCACCGACGGATCTTAGATCCAACTAGTTGGAGGCCAAATGGTGTAAAATTGACCTTTTCATTGAGTTCTGGTTTGAAATCATGTAACTATTGATTACACCAGTTTGAAGCAACTCAAAATACATATTAATTTATCATGTATCAGCTTGGTGTAGGAGCTACTGATTATTTCTTTCAGCGTAGCGGTCTCAGTTTTGAGTGTCGTGACATTAATTGTTGATGCTAATACACTTTGAAAATGTGCATTTTATTAATCTTTAATATGCCTAATGATATTAAAACACTAACAATCTCTCTAACAATATCCATTAAAAATGTAAGCATCAATATATATGTTATTTCAAATACAGAGTTTAATATGCTTGTTTATTTTATTTAATGTTGCAACTACTATGCTAAATAACTAAAAGTACCAAATATATAGAGTCTGCTGGCTAAAAAGATTCGAATTAGTGATTTGATTTGAGTTAGTGTAATTTGAATTAAGATTTGAGTTAGTGATTTGAATTGTTATCCGAATTTACGTTTAAATGTGCATTTAAGTTTTAATTTAAGTATAGAATAAAATTAGAATTTGTGTTTGGAGAAGTAGTGAAAGTAGTTTTTGATTTATCAATAAATCTAATAAAATCTTAATGATAATGATCCTAAAAAATATACAATATGGATCTTAATTTATTCCTCTCTTCACTAGAAACACAATGAAAAAAAAATCACCTCAATTGGATAATAAATGAAAAAGTTATGATTTTTTTCTCAAATATAGAAGAGAGAATTTTAGTTTTTACTGTAGCAAAGATATCCGAGTATCAAAAATTTAAGGGTGTCAGAACTTTAAAAACTTATATTCTTGATACTCAAAAGATTCAAATTTTAAATAAAATAAACATATATCTAAAAAATTCTTAATGCTTAAGTTTAAATTTGAATCTAAAAAATCTTAAAAATACTTGAAACAAACGGCCCATAAGCCTATCCTTTTTGTTTGCATATATGTCTACCTCTGAATGGCACGGTCTTATCAAACACTGAGCACGTACGCTGTCAAACCTTAGTAGTCCTTGTTTGACTAACACAATTAAACACCCTCGGGAAGGAAAATATATTTTGACGGTAAAAACTTCCACACCAAAACATGAGGAATAACCATTTGGTATCATTTTTAAAATAAATAAAATTGTTTTTATTTTAAAAAATTATTTTTTGAAAAAATTATATTAAAAGTAATTTTAAAAGTTTTATCTTAAAAAATTTACAAAAATATTTTTAAAAATTTTGAAAACAAAACTAAACAAAACCATTATGACACACGAAACACTAATGTGACGTTGAGACGGTTTGTTAGTCAAAAAACACACAATGTCGGTGTTGTTTAACATCACAACTCGTAGTCATTACTTATATTTCATAACTCGTTCTTTTCTGCTGTTAGTTGTTAGTACTCCCATTGATTTTTCTTTATCTTCCCTTTTTTTTTTTTTTTGGCTAACGTCCTTAGTCATTTTCTAAGACTGTAGCGTAGTTACCACATAAGTCAACATTTCCACGCGAGACGCAGAGGTCCAAAACCCCGACTTTTCTATTTGTTAATGCTGAAATGTATTCTATTGGACCCATAATATATTTTTTTATTTTATCCTTTTGGCGGGGAGATTACAGCTTTTTATTATTATTATTATTATTATAGGCATGGGTCATGACGTTTTTGCTGACGGCAGAAAGGACTTTTTTTTTTTTTTTTTTGTTCCTTGAAGTGGATACCTTTTAATCACAGCATTGAAAATCAACGACAAAAAGTAGTGGATATGAGACTTTAGAAGGTGTTTGAAAGTGGTGGGAACCATTTAATTTTTACCATAAATTTAGTTATAAATAATAAAAAGTTCTCATATGCTACAGTAACAATAAAAAAAATTACTACAGTGTAAAACTCTCACATGTTACAGTAAAAGTGGTTCCTACCATTGGTTCTCACCACTCTTTCAAATACCCACTTAAAAGTTTGTTCAACTATTTGAACATTTAACTGTCCATTTTTTTTTAATGATCAGATAGAAGTAAATAAATATTTTACTAAATTGGTTAATGTAATTTACTATAGCAGAAGTCTTGAAATTTTCTCAACTAAAATAATGAATAAACTTATCTGGTATGGTGTTTGTATTATAGCTTTTCCTCAACCGCTGCATATTGTCGCACTGCCTCATGTTGAACAATTATTGTTTGATATTTCATTTTCCAGTTTTCGACAGAAGCTGTGTCGGCCTCAAATAAGGTATAAGCCAGTAACATTCCTGCGTTTTGCAATGGTTCCTCACTCGGATCCCATGAACGGACTTCGGATATCTGCGCCTCGCGGGAATAAATTTAATTCGACGAGTCCACTTCGCCGGGAAGTTACTTCAACACATAGAAGACGGGACAAAACGGTAGGTCTTTTTTTCTTCTGCCACGCTGGGGATTAACCGGCTACTTGATATAACAGGTCACAGGATATTATTCTTGCCCTTGATTTCAACTGGCTGAAAATGCTAGGGAACCATCCGGCCCCCTTGTTCAAAAAATAACCCTATAAAAGTAACCCTAAAAGAAATAAATAAATATATATATATATATATACTCAATAGCTAAGTTTTTAATGGTTATATTTTGAATAAGAATATTTTTTGGAGGAAAAATAAGGACATATTTTAACAACAAATGATGAGGTGGTGGGATAAGCATTAAAACATTAATTATAATAATTTTTTATAAATATAAAAAAATTATGATAATTTGATCAATTACCAAATTCATTACAACCATTTTGGTTATATCACATGATTAATGATGTTGAAGATTTGAATGTTTAGAGAGAATAAAGTCTAAGAATTTCTTGCAAACGAGAGTGTTTAAGGTTTGTGCGAATACTCTCCTTAAAAGTTTTTTTTGCCCTCACTCTCAAAGTTTGCTAATAAGTTTTATGACAAATTACCCTCAAGATACAACAAACAATTGAACACAATATCTAGCAATCATATTGTGCTCTAGAGCAACATATGAAATCTGTAAAACTTTAGAGATTTAATAATAGGCAAGGGTGTCATTTCATAAATAAATACAACCGGTTGATTCCATATAACCTTTACTTAAATATAAGTCTTTATTTATAAAGGGATCTCTTCGTTTATAAAGGTATCTATTTATAAATCATCACAATTATTACAACAAATATGTTCATTGTTAATGGATGTTCAAGATTATATAAAAGCATACAATCATTGATTACACTAGTTCAAAACAGCCGCTGATTCTTTCTTTTAGCGCCGCGGCCTCAATTTTGAGTGTCGTGGTGCTACTTGTTAATCCTAATAAACTTTAATAATGTGTATTTGCTTAATTTTTAATGTGTCTAATGATTTTAAAACACTAACAATCTCTCTAACAGTATCCATTAAAAACATAAGCATAAATATATATGTTATTTGACATACTAAGTTTAATATGCTTGTTTATGTAATGTTGTAACTACTGTACTAAACAACTAAACGTAGCAAATGTACAATCGTCCCACTGCCGGTTCGCCGATCTTCATCGGTGAAATTAATTAGAGCTTCTAGACGATTTTGACGTAAACATCTAGACGATTTGTGCACGTAATTTGGTGCAGAAGTCAATGGGCCCAGCGTTCTTGTACATGTATATGTCTACGTCTTAATGGCACGGTCGCATCAAGCACCGAGCCTTGGGTGGTCCTTGTTTGAGTAATACTATTCAGCAGCCTCCGTCAGAAAAACACATTTTGACGGCATAAAATTCCACACCAAATATGAGAAATATTATGACACACCAAACATTAATGCGATGTAGAGAAGGTTTTCTAATTGAAAATACACGTGGATGTCGTGTTGTTTAACATCACAACTCATATTGTAAAAGTCATCTAGACATTACTTGTACGTCATAACTCGTTCTTTTCTGTTAGTTGTTAGTTCTCCCAGTGATTTTTCTTTTTCTTCTCCTTTTTTTTGGCTAACGTCCTTAATTATTTTCTAAGAATATAGAGTAGTTACCACATCGGTTTTCCACACTAAAACACCAAAGGTCCCAAAACCCTGACTTTTCTATTTGTTTCCCAAATTTTTCTACGCCAGGAACAGTGGCCCGGACAAGTCCAAACTAACATTTAAGCCGCCTTCTCTTTCTCATCCCTCTGTTCTCTATATAATGTTCTGTTAGGTTCAGCACAAGTAAGTGCAAGTTAACAGGAGAAAATAACTGCACAAGAACGAATATTGAAACCACAAAAACAAGAACAAACATGAATGGAACAACTTCAAGTCCTCGGACCTTGATCATCGGGGCAACCGGGTGCATGGGCCGGTCTGTTGCCGAAGCGTGCCTTGATGCCGGCATCCCCACCTATATTCTGATCCGGTCGACCCACAACTCCCCTTCCAAGACGGAAACCATCAAGGCCTTGCAAGGCAAAGGAGCTATTGTTGTACATGTACGTAGCTATATTGTCATGTCGCACCCACCTTTTAAAGTATTGATTTTTTGCCTATAATTTTTTAAAAAATTTTAGTCATATTTTTGTTTTACATAAATTTTAATTGTAACCTCAATCAAAAATTGAAAAAATCATTGTACAGCTACTTTTTTAAAAAAAATTATGATTGCCAATAATATTAAATAATAATATCAAGGCTTATCAATTGAAAAATGTTTTCAGGGTTGCATTGAAGATCAGGCATTGTTGGAGAAAATTCTGAAAGAACACAAGATTGAAGTAGTGATATCAACTGTTGTTTGCTTTACGGAGCAGCTCGTTTTAGTGGAAGCTATCAAAGCTGTGGGAACTGTTAAGGTAGGTAAAGACTAATACCGGCAGGGCCACTAATGGAAAGAAGCAAATTTTGTTGGTATTGAATTGCAAAATTTTTGGGTTTGGATGTACAAGGAAAACATTTCCAAGGCTATTTTTGTTCCTTTTCTTTTTCACTCTGAAAAAAAAATGTCCGCCAGTCAATTAAGAGCCCGTTTAGAAAAATAGGTTCCAATCAAAAGTTTAGGTTTAGACTAATTCTGTTATACTATTTTCTTTCATAAAATTTAAATTACCATAGGATTTTAAGTTTAAGACTTTTGTGTCGAAATCTATATTTCGAAACCGACTCTAATACTGTCTGCTGGATAAATTAAAAATGCCCAAGTTAGCTTGTTAATTCATACTGTCTGCTGAAAAACTCTTTAGTATTATATTTTGCAAATGTATAAAAAAGGTCCCGCATGTTATATTTCACAGGAAACATTATCGAGTCATTAATTACTTTTTGCATTGATTGCCCTAGCTTGCAAATTTTTGTAATTTTCTACGTAAACACACACATTCATTTTGTATTTATGCCCAGTGGCAGTGTTATTTACACATGCCATCTATGTTTCTTGTTTTTATTTTTTTTTCGTCTTGCTTTCTAAATTTAATTTACACGCAAAAATTTTTTTGATTCATTCAATTTGCAAATCAAAAAAGCGAAATCATTAAAATCTCTCTCTCTCTCTCTCTCTATATATATATATATATATATATATGCGCGCGTGTATTCTTGTCTGGTGTCTAGAAGCCTAAAGAAAAACCCATTATAGTTAATTTCCATATTTTTGAATTCGATTTGCCTTTTCCTTTTCTTCTTCGGCTTTTCTACTTTACTGCCGATTTTGGTTCTTTTAGGGGCTAATATCTTGTCCCTTGGCTCAATAGGATATATCCATGTAAATAGTTATTATTATTTTTTTTAATGGTCAGAAGACATAGTGAAAATTGAACTTGTGTCTAATAACTTCAAAGTCCAATTTGCATCAATTTCTTATATAAATAACATAAACTCGTATTTCTATAGAGAGAGACATTTTTTACATAGCAGACTAATCTATGTCACATACGTGGTGACAATATATTTGAGCAGAGGTTTTTGCCGTCTGAGTTTGGGCACGACATTAACCGGGTGGATCCAGTGGAGCCGGCACTATCATTGTACAAGTTAAAAAGGAGCGTGAGAACGGCAATTGAGGAGGCAGGGATTCCCTACACTTACATTTGCTGCAACTCTATCGCTGGTTGGCCCTACCATGACAACGTCCATCCCTATGAAATTCCCCCTCCCTTGGATGAGTTCAAAATATACGGTGATGGCACAGTCAAAGGTAATTAATTATCCTACTCTACACTATTGCTTTGAGTCAATAACTTTTAAATGTCCTAACTACACGTGATGTTCTAAGTTGTAAGGAGCAAATATGAGAGAATATGAAAAAATACCCTATTCATAGGGCTCTATTTTAAACCATTATATTTATATCGAACTTTGTCTATTTTTATTTTGTTAAAATCTAGCATTTGAAAACATATAGAGACTATATTATAGAAAGACCCCTAATTCAACACGGCCAATGTCCCTAATGACTCCAGATTTTCTTCTTGTTATCATGAGCTAAATTAATATCTCACTCTCATCCACACATAGCACCAATATATTAAGGTAGATTACCAGCTACCATATCCCCTTGGACTAATATCTTTGGATTGAGAGCTACAATTCAATGGTTGCTAGAGTAGTAGCTCAGCGGGTGGTCCTTCTTCTCTAATATACCACGTATATGGTCAATGTCCATAGTAGACTCTGATATTCTTTTTGGGTCTCAATATAATAGCTCCGTTATCAACAAGATGGATGTGCAATATAAGTCATTAGTATATGAAAGCTTTTAATTTATAATTTAAGTCACTTGAAGAACCAACCAAAAATAATAATAGGAGGAAATTATTCCGCATGAGGACACACATTTTACCTATAAATCAAGGCATTTTTAAAATGGGAAATTCTTAGGCGATCTATATTGCAAGTAAAGAATAGCATCCAAAGTTCTTTTAGCTACACTATAACACCTGTTGAGGTGTTGAGTTCCCCGGCCGAAGCTTGGCGAGCATCTCGAACGTATTGCCGAAGGGCCCCTGCTCGGGGAGAGACCCAGGTAAGTTGGATTGGTACATAGGATAGGCCCTAAGACCTTTTTATTCAAGAGGATACGGGTTCGACTCCTAGGAGACACGCTCCTTCACTGGAGGCAAATCCGAGCTTGGTCTCTCCCCGAGTAGGGGCCCTTTCGGCGATACGTTTGAGGTGCCCGCCAAGCTCCGGCCAGGGAACTCAACACCTTAACAACACCTACTCCAAAAGTTCAATTTCTACAATAAGGTTAAGGCGAGCAATAAAATGTCCCATTCATTCAGACAATAATATTTGAGGAAACGGCAAGATCAATATTAAGATTGGTTTGGAACACTAATTAGATTGTTTAATCATATTCCTGTTAAAACTGTTATGACTTTCTTTTCAACTTTTATAATAATGTGGCTTATAAAAAATGGGAGCAAGTAATTATTTGTTCCTTTTTTTTTGGGTTGTGCAGCATACTTTATTACGGGTTCTGACATTGGAAAGTTTACTTCAAAAGCAATAACTGATGACCGAACACTGAACAAATCAATTCATTTCCGACCGAAGAGCAACATGCATAGTGTGAATGAGCTTGCATCTTTGTGGGAGAAGAAGATTGGAAGAACTCTACCAAGAAAAGTCATGACTGAGGAGGACCTTCTCACTTGTGCCAAAGGTATGAAATCTAATTCCCTATGCATCTTTCCTTTATATGTGTGTGTGTAATTATGAGGTCCTAGTTATAAGTTATGAAATGAAAAAAGAAAATTGAGAAGCAGATATGAAAAAGGTCTAAACTGTAATAATTTTACGTTATGAAACCCCTTAGTTTTGGCATTAAACCCACAAGTGATTTTGTGCTTGGTTAGGAGGGAAAAAAATCCTCTTAAAAAGATATGTTTTAAACCGTCAAATCATATCATAATCATGTTAGACTTATAAAAGAATGATAAATTAATATAGACTCAAAGAAATCTAACGCTTGAAAATTATGTCCTTTGATAAAATACCCACCAAAATGTTCTCCTCTTATACTTGTTATTTATTATTGTTATATATGACATAAACATAGGTTGTTGGCAGTTTTATCAAACAGCCATTATTTTGTTGCTGGTGTATCAAAAGGAGTGTCTTTTTAAACTTTTGTTCCTCCGAATCAAATGCTAAAAAAAGAAAATATTTACAACAATTAGCAAATCTACTAGTACACATCTCTAAATTACCTTGAATGAGTGGCAATTAACACTCCAAAAACATATTCTAACTGGTAAACAAATAATTTCTTATTCTGGCTTTCAAATTTTACAGAGCTACCACCTCCTGGAAACGCTGTTTCAGCTCTTACTCATGACATTTTTATCAAGGGCTGCCAAGTTAGCTATTCCCTGGACAAGCCTAACGACATTGATGTGTGCGATCTCTATCCGGACACGCCGTTTCAATCCATCGATAAGTTCTTCGATGAGTACATCGCAAAGTTCCCCGAAGCTTTGAGAGCTCCTTCTCAAAACTAGACAAGAATCAGTTCTGGTCATAATAACGTGGAAGGTTTTGGCCGCTCACTTGCTTGTATGAATGAATCATGAGGTTTTAGTGTCTCTCTTGAATACATCCATGTGCTGTATTTCTTTGCGTGCAGCTAATAAATAATTCTGCAGCTCAAATATGAGCTTGTTTACCTTTCTTGAGGTGACCAGATAGCATAACTGGCTCTTCAGTTTGGGGTCACTTCGCACAAGAATAAGGACAATTTGGGGGAACTGCTATTTTAGTATTATTTTCTTATACTAGTGAAAAAATTATATATGATGAAATAGCTCGCCTCTTTAAGTTTGTGTAATGTGAGGAAGGGACTTGTATTTGCTATATCGTTTTATAGAAACAGTCATGTCCTTGCAATCAGCTCCGACGGAGCTACTTAGTGAACGACCAATAAGACTTAAAAACCCAACTCAAATTTTTTGTGCTTAAAAATTTGTGTACATAAATATTATATTATATTAACATCCAATAGCTCCCACTAAAAAGTTTAAATAATCTTATAGCCCTCTGTTAACGCTATCACTTTCTTTAAAATTTCAATGGACATGAAAATCTATTAAGACAATAATCAATTTCTATTTTGAATAGATTTTTGCATTAGTAATTATCCCCCATTAATCAAAATTTATAGCTCCGTAGTACCATGTAATCCCTCAATAACTAATCGAAGTCCAGGGTTAAAGGTAAAAATGAAGTGCTAAACTGACTATAATTGATAAAAACAGTTTGGGAAAGTTAAGGACCATGCCCCTTTAGCCAGCTTATTTGGTTTGGTGCCATTCTAGCATCACACAACGTGAGAAAGTGGAGGTAGAAATCTTATAATATTCAATAAATAGCATGAATCTTCACAACGTTATAGGAAAGGGCGGCGATCCCACCTTTGAGCGTAATACAAATCTCACCTTCAGCAGGATCATAAGGATTACTGCTGTTTTCACCAGAAAGCAACTATCATTTGTTTTCACCAGAAAGCAACTATCATTAATCCAAGGCCATAGCCCATCCTATACTGGAAACAACAAACTCCTTATCGTCTACGCCTTTTCAAATGCCATTTCAAATAATTCTTAAATTACAATACAATGTAATTCCCTAAGGGTAGACCCCAGGACTGATATGTAACAAAAATATGTACGAGGCATGACGCTTCAAAAATGGATTCAACAATAGCACGAAATGGTAACATATGACTGTTATTGGCCAATAATGTAACTAAATCAACGACGTTCATTACCCCCCAAAAAAAATTCTGAATGAATCATCAGTGATTAGTCCAATATATATAATAATAAAGAAAGAACCAAATAGTAAAGATGAATCAGACAAAATAGGGCAAAGCATAAGTATATAATGCAGACCACAAATAAAGTGAACCAATTATACATCATTTTCAATGGCCTCGCATCTGCCTAATACTTTCTACATCACCTCTAATGAGATTAGAGAATCAAACACTTGCACGGAAACCTAAAGATAAATCTTCGTATAAACCTAAAGACAGTTTATTGCATGGAAAAAACTTGCAAACTGCTATCAATTTACTTTGCTTTCGTAACAGTTTAGATTATTTACAAATTATATATATTCTAGAAGGGAGAAAATCTACATCCTGAGTCATCTACATAGTCAAAGCAAGCAACTGCTTTCCCTGTACTTCCCATCCTTTGTCAATTTGAGTAAGTATAATTCATCACCATCACATAAGTATAGAAGAACTATACCAAAACTTCCTCCCTGCAAAGTTACTAAACTCCTCTATGCATCAAATCCTCGTCTCACGAAGCAGGGCTAGTTAAAACTCAAACATCATATACAGGTAATCTTTCCTCGATAGAAAGACGGCATATTGGACATTTTTTACACTTCTCACAGCAGACACTGCAACAACAGAGAAACACAAGGAGCATGACACCAAAAGGAAAGCAATGGGAGGAAAAGGGAAAAGAGGAAGGAACATTAGCCCGAGCTTTCATAGCAGGTGCACAAAGTTAATATTAATGCAGATAATCCTAAATGACGGACCTATGTTAGGCGTAAATATAGGGCTGATTTATTTTATTGCATGTTTATACTAAAATTATTTGGAACTTAAGTGTATTTTATTATCTGATATGTTTTTCTTATTAAGTTTTATGCAACTATAAAATAGACCTGGTGATTATAATTTTCACTTTGGACCTTGATAATTATCAAATATATATTCCACACCCTTCAAAAAAAAAAAAAAAAAAACAAAGTACAACAAACAAATATATAGATTCCTCCCTATCGGTCATCAGATACACTACATCATTGTACCTGCAAAGAACACGATGCCTACAAGGCAGCAGGACCACACTGATCTCTCTCTCAAAGCAAACCCTGCACAAAACTTTTTCCTGACCAGCATGAAAGAGAACATTTAGGAATGATAATTAATTTGTACAGACAGGAATTACTTTTGGGAAGGGCAGAAGATCTCAAGTAAACATCCAGTTTCTGAACAAAAGCAGGCTGACACTAACGGAAAAAGAAAATGGCAGATTAAACTGCTGAAAAAACAAAAGGGTTCTTCCCAAATTAAAACAGGAACTCAAGATATTTGAGGAACTTTAATTACGTATATGGATTTTCCAATTTTTACATGAACATGGTACAACATACTAATGCATGCAAAGCTCGTTGCATTACTACTTACTAGAGCTTTAAAAACTAACTCAGAAGAACTGTACAAGATGAACTCGCTTAAACAAAAAATCTTATTTTTGACGTTATGTTGGGTTAAGTGTCAATCTATAAAAGCTCTGCTGGATAACAGAAAACCTTGTAGGATCTCAGTCAAATAGTAAAACCCTGATAATTTTACCACATTCCAACTTCTTACCTACCAGTAGTTTTCAATCTATACAAGCTATTCTAGATAACAGAGAGCCTTGTAGGATTTTCTGTCAAATAAAAAACACCCTGATAATTATACGACAGTGCAATTTCTTACCTACCAGTAGTTTTATGGGGTAACTGGAGGGAAAAATGAAATCACTAGCCCTCTTTCAGAGAAGAAGATCTCACCAGTCAGGATGCAATACCTAGTTTGTTAACCATTGCTTCCACTATCTTAACTACGTTGTGTTAGATGTCATCCTTTAAAGATGTCCTTCATGTGAATATTTTTTTTTTACTCTTCTATGACCTTCTATCAACAATAACATATGAAGCTCTATTGTGCATATTCTTTCAAAAACTCCAATCTTGTGTCTAAAGTTATACATCATAAAGTGTACACCAAGATTCTCGGAAATTAATGGTCCATAATTTTTGGTAAATCCTTTCGGAAGGTTCAGAACAGACTTTAACCCCACTAAAATTATTTATTAACTACCAGTGAGAGATTCAGAATTCAAACTAAACACTCCAAAGACTTAAATATATTATCAAAGTGAACTGGTAATCACCAAGTTAAACTAAGAATCCCAGGTTTAAGTTGGGATAACTCTGAATATGGAATTACTCTGCAAAAGGCAAGCATTTTTAGAACAAACTTTTTGGTTTAAAATACTGTAGCATGTGAGAGCTCTACACTGTAGCAACTTTTTATACTATTTGGTAACCAAAAAATTGGTTCCAACCATGTTTGCCAAGCACCCTATAAGAGAGTTCAAGACCAAACTCTCCCGACTAGTTGACTTTGAACTGACTCCACGCAATTCAAAATGAAAATCAAAACCACCACAGTATATTGAGAAACATAGCAACCATGTGCAACGGCTTTCATACAAGGTTGTTCAGCTTGCAAATTCACAGAATATACCCAAGAGAATAAGATACAACTAATCAAAGATGAGAAAGAATTACATTTTGGAGTCTTTCAAACTCCCGTTGGCTGTATTTGGTGATTTCTGTCTGTTCCCCGAGAGCTGCTTGAAGTCTCCAGACCTGAGATATTAGATATTGTAGCATAAAATTGTTATGAAAAATCTTGTAGCATATTAATTGCATAGTTTTTCAAAACGGCCTATACAGAATCTAACTATAATAAGAAATGTCAAAATATGACACTGTTCAAGAAGTTTCAACGCTCATTTTGGGCCCCCTCTCTCTCTCTCTCTCTCTCTCTCTCCAACCTTTTTTAGTTTTGCTTTTCTTCTCTAAATATTTAGTCTTCTCATTTTTGTCCTCCTTTTAGCATTTCTTTTAATATTTTATACTGTAAATGTATGTCCTTGGGGTTACCATTTTTTGTAATCTAATTTGTCTCTATTAAAATCACCATCCACAAAAGTGTCCCCACATTTCTTTTTACTATATTAAATTCTTGTTGTTGGCTGCTTTTTTTTCCCCTCCTTTTCATCCCTAAATATTCATCTTTTTTTTTTTTTTTTCATTTTGTCCTTTTTAGCATTTCTCTATAAATTTTATATTTTAAATGTAAGTCATTGGATTAATTTTAATTCGTAAAATTTGACCCTATTAAAATCATTACCCTCAAGTATGTGCCACCTTTTTTTTTTTTTACTATAGCAAATTCTCGTTGTTGTCTTTTTTTTCATCCCCAAATATTTTATCTTTTTTTTTCTTCATCCCCAAATTTTTTATCTTTTTTTCATTGTGTCCTTTTTAGCAATTCTCTATAAATTTTATATTTTAATTGTGTGTCATTGGTGTTTTTTTTTCATTTAATTTGTCCTTCTTAAAAATTATTACCCTCAAATATGATCCGGCTTTTTTTTTTTTTTTATCAAACTTGGTTTTCAATAAAAATAGAATAAAACAACAACTAAAAACTAAAAACTAAACCTTTGTTTTTTTTAATATATACACTCATGATTGTAAAAAATTCAATAAGTGGGTGCACATGCGCTTTTGATCTAGTGTAAAGAAAAGAATCAACAACTAGAATCTTCAATAAGACCCAATAAACACGATATAAATGGAAAGAATAATCTCTGGTTAAAAAAATTAAAAAAGAAAGATGCAATAGAGAAGTATAATCACCTCCTCAGCTAGATCCTTCTTAGGCATTTGCTTCACTATCTCAGGTGGATAACCACAGAAAGTGTTGTACCTGCATGGTTAGAAACCAAATGTACAAAAATTAACAAAATGCTTCTTCTAAGTGCTCTTTCTAATGATATGAGAAATGCTGATGTGACCGCTAGATCCTACAGGCTAAAATGCCACTGCTGCAAGGTGTAATTACACCAAATGCGAAGACGCAAATTTCATATTAATAAATAAATTTTATTTATTTTACATTATAAATAAAATAAAATTTTACATTATAAATAAATCATAGAAGAAACACGCAAATTTCATATTAATTCAATGAAACAAGTACAAAAAGGGCATTGATAAGTAACAAATTACACCGTCTTTTAATAAATAACAATGAACACAAGTTGCTAACATCCAATTAATGCATCATAACTGAGCAAGAAAGCTTGCAGAACATTTTGGACAATCAAAATAGTAAGAGTCTATATCTGCTGCAATAAGGCTTAAGCCTCAAGGCGTTTTTTTTACGGCCATGCCCAAAGGCCAGAAAGACTATTTTGCATGTAGAAACTTCAAGCAAAAGTATGTCTCATCAAAAGTATGTCTAGTTCTTCAAGCTTTTGTATTATAACTCATTTTCCTTACCCTTTTTCTCTTAGCAGATACACAGTCCGATCCTAGAAAAATATCCAATTACTTTCTCACAATAAGCACAATAAACCAAATTTGCAGATAGTGCAGTTTCAGAAACTATGATCAATCTAAAGAAAAATAAAAATACTAACCCTGAAGCACCCTCATGAAACAGTCGGGCCTGCTCTTCACGACTTCCTTCGTCAATAGACCACCATCCAAGCAGCCTATATTTAAAATATAAAAAGAAGAATTAGTTCAAGTAATTGAACTACACTCGATGCTTGATAGAATTCAGAGCTTCTTCCTGATTTCAATGTCTTCCACAAAACAAAGTACATATGATTGGACAACAAAACAAATACAAGATGGGATGGTTTGAGAAGTGGGATCGATTACCTCGACCCATGGTGTAAGAAACCCAGGCAATCATAAGCTCTAGAAGAAAATCTAAAATATGTTCCTGTGCTAGCTCCACTATGTAGCAAGAGTACAATTTTTTCCACCAACCTACATGCAGCAGCTAGTACACCAACACCTTGGAGTAAAAAAAGAGGAGAGAAGAGAATAGGTAGTGGTATTTTCCGTGCACTATTAGGGGTTCCCTGAAATTCGAAACCACAGCAGCTCCATTAATAGGATTCCCCAAAAAATGACGTACAAAACTAAAAATGTGACATACCTCAAGGCGCATACAGAGGAGAATTTGAAAACCAATTACAGGAACTTTCATAATATGCCCACCAATATCTTGTAGGCCACATAATCTATCCTGATCTTGATCCTCCTCTGCAGAAACTACTAATCCACTGTTCCAGTCAAGATATCTAATAGCTGTAGAAGATGAGCTGGCTTCTGTATTATGAGAACTTCTATGAATCACTGGATTAGACCACTTTGTACAGACAAGAAAGGCAAAGCACTCTGCAATACTGCAGAAACCAAAAATTCTCAGGTTTTCACAATCAGAAGTCATAAATGAAGTTTTAGAATATTTAAGAAACTTCCATTACAAAAACGAACAAACAATACCCAAAATTTATGAACAATTCCCACCATCCAAGAGCCCCTACATCACCTGGAACAATTTTCAAAACTAGATTATCAAATCAATAGTCACAAATATAGAACATTAGGCAAAAAGCATAAATTATCAGCAGCATGTGATCAGGAATACATGGACCAAATAAAAAAAATGAATATTTGTGATTTTAGACTTTTGCAACCAAAATCTCATCATCTTAGTGCCAACAAATTCACCTGCATATACTTGACGACGTCAAAGACATGTACAAAACAATTTACCAACCTGTTTTAAATTTTTCTTTTTTAATGTTTTGTACTCCAAATCTTCAAAAGGCAAATCCCAATAAGTTCCTAATATGGATTCGAGTACCTGACTATAAGCTGTAGAATTAGAAATTAAGACAAGAGCTGAATATTTGATAGACAACTATTCAATAGAACAACATGTCAAGACTAATTCAAAACTAATGCACATGAGAAAAAGGAAATCTTTTGAGGTATTTAGCATGATAAAGGCACAGGTAACTGAGCTGAGCTTCTAGTGGCTTGCGCCACACACACCACAATTCAAGTTAGATTAAATACCAAAGATTACTAGGCCGTTTGGTACGTAGGTTCAAAACCGTTTGAGGCAAGTCATACCATAAAAGCAATTCAAACTGACAATTAGTAGAGTAATAACTACGGCTAGTATAAACCATAGAGGCAGTTTTAAAGCCACCAAAACCCTCGAAATTCAAACTTTGCCCCCTAGGTTCACACAGTTTGAACCATTTTCTATCGTAACCACTCTCATTTTTATTTTTCTTTCATAAACCATAGTTTTCCAAGCACCAATTCTCGTTTTAAACTTGATGTGATGCTTTATTCTCCCTTTAAACCTTTACGTTCCAAATGCTAGATCAAAACCACCATTTAGACCATACAGTTTAAAACCCACAGTTTAAACCATAAAGTTATAAACCACACCATTCTGAACCCGCGCACCAAACAAACCATAAGGTATAACTGATGTTGAAGTTGGAACTTTTTTCTAATTGAGAATTTGGGAGCCATAATTCTCACATTGAGGTGGGAAAAGAGAGAGAGAGAGAGAAAGATTACTCTATGTTATGATAATTTATAGACTTGAGTTCCAAAAATACAGTTGCAAAAGACCTCCTCACAAAATCCTTGATCCAACGGAAGCATAAATAGGCTCTCAACCTAAAAATCTAATGTTGGCACAAACTTAGCTTAGTAGTATGAATGGAAAGCCCACTTATGCAAGCTGCTTGAGAGCAATTTATTTAAAGTTTATCAAGATATTGCTCAGATTCGTAAAAAAAGTTATTTCAATGTTCCATTGATTGTACGGTTAGGTTCCATAACAAGGGAAAAAGGCAACGAGAGAGTAAAATCAAGGGCACCGGCAGGAATAGAGGTTGACAATGCTCATCACTTGAGAGTTGCATTTACTAATATTTGATCAAAATTTTTGGTCTTTTAACAAATATAGGAGAAGAGAAATTACCACATAGCTTTAGCAAGGTGAAGATAGTAGCAGCAACAAAGAAGACCATGGAGATTGCAACCCAGAAGTGCTACACGCAATCAAGGAGGAAATTAATTCAGAGTAATGAAAAATAGTAGTTCTATTACATATACATAGGAGGAAACAATTGCTTCTTGAATGGCATATACGTGTAAGCCCTATTATCACAATTCCTGTGCAAATACAAAGAGTTTACATTGACACAAGGACAGCACAAATAAGGGAACCTGCGTACTCGTTGTGAAATAGTGAACTAACTGAGTTGAGTATGGCAATTTGAAAGACCAAATTGCTCCTAAAATTATTACGACTTACAGGAAGTGTCTCCCATATGGCCTCATCACTCATGCTTTCATCGTCGCCTGGCAATAAAGCCCTACACATTCTGTAAAGGAAAATGGTCATCAGTTAAAATACAAAGCATAAGGTTTGCAACAAAAGATAAAGAGTAAAGTGATGAGGAACAGTATAAAATTTTTAAGGTGTTGTATACTGCTCAAAAAGGAGCCAACTTATTGCTGTTTAAAACACACGGACACAAAATGCTGTAGTATTGACAATAATTCAATGAAGCGGCATGGTCATGCCTAGGCAGACACCCAAACATTGCAACAAGTATCAGAAATGTAACTTGTAATGTCAAGCCTACCTTTTCATGCATGTCACAAATTAAATTTCCAAGCAGTACATATTTTACAATATTATCCTTTTTCTACTGACGATGATGAATAAATAATCCTTTAAAAAAGTATATAGATTTATCTTGTTTCTGAAAATGATGTTTCTCAACTAAATTTGAAGGCTTTAGTTGTCCGTTAGGATAAAAGAAATATGCTCTTCACTAAAACTTGATGTGCACTGAAAAAAATTCTGTTCATGGTTTATCATCTATGATAATTATAGCTACAAAGTTGAGGAATAAAGCGATAAACAATTAGAAGGTTCATCATATCAATTGTGGACATTCCAAATAAATGCAATAGGAAATGGGAACAGAAGAATAGTACAACAAAAACCGACTACCAATAAAAATGAGGAAAATTGTTTCAGATGCAAGGCCACAGTGATGATTGCTTAAAGTACATACTTATCTTTAGAACCATGAGCTAAGCACTATGATAACTGACAAAAACATTTACGACTTAACGAGAATATACCAAACAAATTACCTGAAATTGTCAATTAGAATAATCACTTCAAATGCCAGTAAGGGGACAAAGACGATCTTCAAATTTACAGCTGCAGAATGATAAGCTGCATAAAAAAAAATTTAACAATCAAGCCCCAAGATTAGCCCACACATTATAACACAAATTAGCCCACACATTCTAATACAAAATTCTTCTAACAAACAACAAATGCATTTTCAGTCCAGGCTGGTAGAACACAAAGCGTTCACTTTGCTGAATAGAAAGAATCATTAAGTGAACCAGATATGCTTAACACATTCGGTATGCTTAATTATTTAGGTGCAAATTTTAAATGAATGAACAGAAAGCTAATAATTGGGAACAATTAAACGCTCTGAAAAAATATATTATCCGCACCGAGAGTTATGTAAAACAACAGTATAGAACTAGGTCTTACCATGAACGCTCTCAAGATATATACAAAGGAGCAATTCAAAGGCAATTAGCAATGGTGTTGCAACAACAGCGTGACATGGTGCCCACTGTCAAGAAAAAATAAACTAATGCTAATATTCACCCTTGATATGACAATGTAACATCACAAAAAAAAAAAGAGCAATATATACAATAATTCTTGTGGAATCTTCAACAGGAACTTAGAAAAGTTTTACATGACGATTATGTGGAATTGATGGAGCAGGCAATGAGAATCTTCCTCGTGCGACAACTGCATGGAATGCCCAAATTGGAAAGAAAATTATCCTGCATATTGAAAGCAATGCATTCAAAAACTAACCCCTTAAAGGGAACTATAATGTAGGAAAGATACATGCATCGAATTATACACGATAAGAGGGATTTACAAACACAATGGTGGATATTTTGTAGATCAAATGTTTCACACATTTTTAGGCCGCAGATTCCACTAGACCTGAAAGTTTACTTCTCTATCTTAACATGCCTAATTCAACCTGAAATAAAGCTTCACCTCTCTGAGTCATCATAGTTCTCGCCAAATGATAAGTTCATAAACTAGATTAGGAGATAACTAATCCAAGTAAGATATACAAGGCAAAAAATTTAGTTCGAATCCAGCACACATACTATTTCTTATATTGTTTTAGAAACCTATCACCAAAAAGTGGCTAGTGACTTTGAAAATTCGCTCAAATCATTCACATGCAACTAATATTAGAAGAACTTAGCTCACATTTGTATTGGAATTGGCACTTTTCCACTGTTTTGATTACCTCCAATTTAGTATATCATTCAAATTTGCGCTTCTTTCTTATTCTGTTTATTATTAAATATTAACCTAAACTTCTGAACACATTTCTTTAGCATAAACTAAAAACTGCAGTTACAAGGCAATTCTAAAATCATTTACCAAACCAAAAAAAAGACACTAAAACCTTCCTTTTAGCTAATAATTTGGTACCGCAGAAATTTAATCATTTCAGCTGGAAAACATGTTATGATGAGCCATATAACCACTTTTCTCACAGAATGGCACTGTGAGCAGATAATTATGTCCGGAATCCCTATCAAACAAACCCCCTCACATCTTCATCGATTTCCCAAAAAGGCCGAGAGCAAAACTCCAAAACTCATCATTTTTCTGCTTTTTCTTTATCAGCTTTCCTCGCCGACACAATTATCAAAACCCAAACCATCAATTTTCGTTATTAAAAAAAAATTCTCCATTATATACTTCCAAAAACCGTTCAAAAACTCCACGACCAAAACCGCTTCAAAAACGAAATACGATTGTATCAATAATCTATTAAATCCGTAATCAGAACATGCACGAAAAGAATAAAGGGGGAGAGAGAGAGAGAGAGAGAGAGAGAGAGAGAGAGAACAGACCACCAAGAGTAGGAGACCACATGATCGAGCTTGAGAACGAGCAAAACGGTGAAGCAGAAGAGGAGGCTGTGAGCTGCCAGGGCCTGTACGGAGTTCAACACCCTCCGCCAGTTCATCCTTAAAATCCCGATGAAAACTATAGGCACAATTCAAGATTCTTCAATATATATATATATATATATATATTTGTGTGTGTGTGTGTACAATTAGAAAATTTATATAAATATCTCGAAAACTCAGTCCAAGTCTGAGAAGAGAGGAGGTTATTTTTCAGTGGGCGCCATTGAAAGGGGAAAGAAGATTAGACTTTCTTGTTTCATCACTTTCTCTCTCTTTGGTGACTATAAATAAATACGAAACAAAAGAATGGAGCACTTATCACTCTCTCTCTAGAATTTGTTCTCGCTTTGAATGGGGCGCCCACAAAACAATCTGTATGACTGTTTTTATTCATTAATTTAGTAAAATGACATTTTTGCACTCTTAACTAATTGGCGCCTCGCATGTATTAGGTTGCATCTTAAGGATGTTTATTTGTTTACACCGTTTGATTCAAATTCATTCAAAATCCATATATTCGGTTTTCTGATATTATCGAATATATATTTTTATATTAAATCTAATATATACATTTATATTTTATTTTAATTAATAGTTGATTTTAACATTTGAAATGATCAAATTATTTTTATGTAAAAAAGAAAAAAATTAAAACTTTCAAGGAATTAAAAAAACAAAAATAAAAACACACAAAATATTTATTTTTAAAGGTATCTTGTATATTTTTTTTAAAGCAAAAACCTTATTATAAAGATTTTTTAAGTTTTAAAGTTATCTTATTTTTAATTTAAAGGTATTTTGGGTAATTTTATAGGTCAAAATTGAAGATTGATTAAAAAAAAGTATAAATTTGTGTTAAATCTAATTTAATGTTATAGATTTGATGAGTTAAAAATCAAAAATATGTTTGAATAAACCTAAAATTCAAGGTATAAAAAGGTAAATAGCCAAAAAAAGAGATAGTAATGTGTTGATCACTTGAATTTAGTAATGTGTTGCATACACAATACATTTTATCACATCTATTAATTTTATACAATTTTGCCGATTGATTTGCACATGAGCAACTCATTGGTAATTTTCTTTTAGCTTTTTTTTTTAGAGTGTTATATGTGTTAGCTTCAAAATTGTGTGAGAACTTTATATTATAACAGTCTTTTATTTTACATTAAGATTTTACACTGTTATTAGTTTGAACTAATTTGTTCAAACTGGTTTTTCAAACATACTATTTGTGCTTGAAAATGATCTTTAATTCAAGTGAAATTAACATGACAAAAATACATCTCAAAAAATAATATCAAGACAGATGTAACAAGTAATAGAGTATTTAGGAGTATAATTTGAACTAATTTTTATTAAAATTATTGTAGTCTATGAGACTTTATCCTGTAATTTATCTTTTTTTTTTCACACTATAACATATAAAAGCTTTACAATATAATAATCAAAAAGTTTTGATTGAAACTAAAAAGTGCCAATTATAAATCATTACAACTTTTCAGGTAAAAAAAAAGAAGAAAGAAAATCATTACAATAAAAAGAAATAATTTTAACTATAATGGCATGCATATGATATGAACTCTTCTTTATTTATCCAATTATTACATCCTATAATGGTGCATGGTTAAACTAAATAAAGTAAAATTTTATTTTTGATAAAATCACAAGAGAGGAAAAATATCATATCGTTGTACCCGTATCTCGATAAATAGAGTAAAAACGGGCAATTTATTCTCCGCAGACTAATGAGGAACTTTTCTCTCATGTGTGTGTGGAGGTTTATAGACTATTTGGTTTAGAGTTTTTGAACAAAATGTTTAAACAAAAATTAATTTTTTTTAAAGAAAACACTATAGCAAAAAGATTTAGATTATAATTCAAATCTATAAAACAAAAAGAAAAATAATGCTAAAGTTATGGAAATATTGTGCGCGCTCTGGAAAGACTCACACCCCACGAGCATTTGGAGTTCTTCAGCGTGGTTATTGCTAGGCTTCTTGTGAATCCTTGACCCAACACTGAATTGCTGAGCAAATTCGGCACCACCACAGATGCTTACAATAGGAGACAATTTCAAGCTCCATAAGAAAAAATTAAAAAAAAAAAATTCAACTCTTTCAAAGTATTTTCACCATTAAACTCTTAATCGCATGCCAATACTTTTAGTTGGCGACGTACCTGATACAAATTATCTATCTGGGGTTTTTTCATTGAGTCCCAAAAGACTTCAACTATGGAGAAAATTCCATTTATTCTCATATTGAGAACTTATTGAGCTAGCATAGGGACCAAATGGGCCTACATAATCAAAGTTTCAAAATCATTTTGATTTAGCTCTCAATCAATGAAATATTATGATGAATTAACTTTAGTTTGAGCCATTATCAAAAATCAAAATTGCACTCTAAGATTATGCAGATATATCATTAAAAATAAATTTTATAAATTAGCTTTGTTTACCGTGCAATCAAGTACCATCTAATGTGATCCAACTATGAATATCCATAATCAGAGCTAGGTAAAAATTCCCTTAAACTTTTCTAATTACAAATTTATCTATGAATTCTATTAACATTTTAATAGATAATCTATTCATGAACAAATCATAAATCAGGATTTAGGTTATTAATTCAATATCCGAACATCAAATATGCCCAAATAGCCTTGCATTCAAGTTCCTGAATTAAACTACAAGGATATATCATTAATCTTCGTCACAAAGTTGTAAATTTTACCAATAGATTAGTGTTTCCAACTAGTTATACAAATTTCACTCATTGGCAGATCAAAAATCATGAGATAAAGATGTGAATCAACAATCAGTGAGTATAAAGGTCCATTCATAAATTGACCATAATGTTACTATAGTCCAGTTTAATGTATCCTCAACACACAAGTGTTTCTATACCATAATCAATATTATAACAATTCATATAAGATCCTTCCTGCAATTGAGTATGATAGATAACTACACAATCTTATAAAAAATAAAATGTGAATCTTTATTTTAACCCATTTTGAGCTTTAATAAATAATTTATAATGAGTTTGTCTTCCATATATGAACACTTTATACATATAATTAAAGGCATTGGGTAGTATCTTTTTTAGATTTTTAATGTAAGAGTTTTGGCTTTTCAACTTCTCCTAAATATAGAATCTCCTAGTACTTAACATACAAAGTATTTAAAAGTTTTATCAAACAAAATCAATTAATAAACAAACTAGGTTAGACCCATTTAATAATCATATTGGGATATGACGTGTCAACTTTTTATAAAATATTTGAAAAATGTGGTTTAAATTGAAACTTTTGAACTAAAAATTATAGCACGTGAAAGTTTTATATTGTAAATCACTTCTTTTTTTTTTTACCATTGTAGTTTACAGGGCTTAACATTATAGTAACCAAAAGTTTTGTTTAGAATTAATTTTTCCAAACACCACATTAATGTGTTGTGCCCATGCCACCCCTTAGCTTAGCATGGTTTGACCCTGAGTTAATATTGTTTACAAGGTAAAAATTAGAGCAAATATATATTAGATATTAACTCTTATTTCTCACAGATATCAACGGTCAAGAACTGAAACCTGGCGTAGGAAGGTTATTTACCAATGATGCTAATCTCTTCTTATGATTGGTGCATATTGCAAATCAATACAAATATAAAAAGCATTGTTAGGGCTCTATGAGTAGCACACTCGTGGTTTCTTCTTATATTTATTTTTTAAAATTTTTATATGCACACAATAAGGGGATGCCAATTAAAGTTATTACGAATAGTCACACATATTATAGAGAATGCATGCTTGTAAATGTTTAAACATCAAACTTTTGGGCAACTATTTTTTTTTTTTTGTACCAAATTAATTTTGTAAAAACAAATTAATAAGTAATTAATGAAATTGATTCATAATTGAAAAATACAAAACAATTAAACATTATTAGTTTTCAAATGCATGTTAATTTTTGGCGCTATGTTATTAGGGCCTTGTTTGAAAAATAAATTAAAACTTTAAATTCTAACTTGCTATAATATGAAGCTCTCGTATGCTACAGTAGTTTGCTATAGTGTGAAGCTCTCACATGCTACGTTGTTTAAGCTCTAAATTCAAGTTCTAACTTACTTTTTAAACTAAGTGTAAATAGTCAAACCCATGTTTTCCAATTTTCCATACCAACTCAATTGCCCAATTAGTTCATTGCTTGTTATTTAATCATCTTGTTAAAACGTCCACCCAAAAAAAAATCATGTTGTTGCAACAAAATCTACTAAGAATAATCAAAGCAATATTAAGTTGATGTGGACTTGATTATGAGATCCACATATGACTTATTAGCAGTCTAGTGAAAGAAGGTCGGTGCTATTTGAAAAA
>CAMOHE010026872.1:35398-50762 GCA_946598075.1 Artocarpus hirsutus
GTAAATGTTTAAACATCAAACTTTTGGGCAACTATTTTTTTTTTTTTTGTACCAAATTAATTTTGTAAAAACAAATTAATAAGTAACTTAAAGAAATTGATTCATAATTGAAAAATACAAAACAATTAAACATTATTAGTTTTCAAATGCGTGTCAATTTTTGGCGCTATGTTATCCAGGCCTTGTTTGATAAATAAGTTAAAACTTTAAATTTTAACTTATTACAATATAAAACTCTCATATGCTACAGTAGTTTGCTATAGTGTTAAGCTCTCACATGCTATGTTGTTTAAGCTCTAAATTCAAGTTCTAACTTACTTTTTAAACTAAATGTAGTGGGTGTTTGGAAGAGAGGTGGGAATCAGTGGTGGGAACCATTTTTACTGTAGAATGTGAGAGTTTTACACTGTAGTAATTTTTTTTATTGTTACTGTAGCATGTGAGAACTTTTTACTATTTATAATTGAGTTTGTGGTGGGAATTGAGTGGTTCCCACCACTACCAAACACCCTCGTAAATAGTCAAACCATGTTTTCCAATTTTCCATACCAACTCAATTGCCCAATTAGTTCATTGCTTGTTATTTAATCATCTTGTTAAAACGTCCACCCAAAAAAAAAATCATGTTGTTGCAACAAAATCTACTAAGAATAATCAAAGCAATATTAAGTTGATGTGGACTTGATTATGAGATCCACATATGACTTATTAGCAGTCTAGTGAAAGAAGGTCGGTGCTATTTGAAAAACCTCTTCTTTTTTCCATCATTTTTTTGGGTTTATTCCACTGCTACCTTGTGTTTTTTCAAAACAATAAAAACATTCACTTAACTAAAACTAATTACGCTGCCATATTTAACTATATTAATTTTAGATGTAAGATGACAATGGTACCATTTTAATATCAGCCATTGATTCAAAAATATCAAATCTTAGATGTTATATTTTATTCATAATCAAGCTAAAAAAACCTCCAACATTCTCTTCCCCACCGGTTCCCCTTCCTCCCCCACCCTGCCCACCCCACAACCGCCTTCATCCCCTCAACGCGCCCCCATCTAACTAGCATACTCAACTAGAGAGAGAGAAAGGGAGGGATGATTTTCTATTTTCTTTTTTTAATTTTGGAGTAAAATTTGAAGTTTTATTTAATTTTTATAATCTATATCCATTTTTTATTTTGAGTTTGTAATTTTATTATAATTTTTATGATATTAGATTTTTAATTGAAAAAATAGGGTGTAAGATGATAATTGTCTAATTTAATAAGATCTAGTTAGTTTTGAAATAGTCAAGATCATTGGTTTATAAAAAAAATTTAAATTTCTTGAGAATTTGAAAAAAAAAAGATCAAGAAAAAAATTCTTTCTATGTGAGTGAGAATTATAGTTTTTTTTTCTTTGAAGAAGAAAATCATAGTTAAAAATGTGTGAAAAAATAATTAAGCTCATTTTTTGTTGTAAAATAAGGGTAAAAATTGTTAATTTTAACAATAAATATAGTTAAAACATTTTTAGGAGTGTTTTTGACATTTTAAAGATATTAATGATCAAAGTTTGGCCAACATTGACCATTAATTAATAGAAGAGCATCCTTTAAGGTTGTTCACGAAATCCATGAATCCCTAAGATTCACCCAATTCAATCCAATCCGAAGATTTTGGATTGGATTTAGAAGAGTTATAATTGGTTTTGAATTGAGAAAATCCTAATCCAAAAGTTTTAGATTAGATTACGGATTGAGAAATTCTCAATCTGTGCAATCTATCAATTTGAAACCCTATATATATTTATATATTTTATAATTTTAATAATATGTATTTAAATAAAACGTTTCCTTTTTCTATATAAAACATTTCCAATGTTTTTGGCCAAAGTAATTATTATCAAGTTGTGTTTAAAAAGCCCAGCCCAAGTTAGAAATAGGAAACCCTAAGAGAAACAATTGAAGTTGAATGATTAAAATTGAAATGCTTTGAAATTTTAAGTGTTGTTGATGAATGAACAATAATTTATTTTAAGTTTTTTTTTTAAGAAAACTTGATTTTAAGTTTTATTGAAACTAGTTGGTCCTAATAATTGGTCGTAACAAATTTAACTTTATTAAGTTATTTTACATTATAAATTGTTTATTTTAATATTTGATGTTAAAAAATTAGCTTTTAATATTCTTATTTTAAAAGGTCGTAGCTCAATCCACGAAACCTGAATCAAATCCAAAGGTTTTGGATTAGATTGCGAATTAAGATTTTTTAATACAAAGGTTTTGAATTAGATTGCAGATTGAAATTTTCTTAATCATAAGGTTTTGAATTTAATTGCAGATTGACCTTAAATCTACAAAATTCAATCTATGAACATCTCTAGTATTTTTGCAATTTTTTTTGTAAAGTCAAAGATGTTAAGGTAATTAGACCCTATAAAAAAAAAAAAAAAAGTCTCTGTTCCCTTTCCAAAAATGTCCCCGTTATACCACAAATTCATAAAATAATTGTGGGGACTTTTTTTGGTAGTTAAACTTAGCTATGGGGCCTAGCAATTGTGAAATAATGCATTCAATCATATACATAAAAAGACTATGGAACAATGCATGCAACAAATATTCTCTCACCATTTTCTCATATTAGATACCATCGTCATAAAGGCATTCTATAAAAATAAATAAATAAATGAGGAAGGTTTTTTTAGGAAGCTTTCTATGGTAGCCTATACGTTTTCTACGTTGAATTTGATCAAAGCCACGTCTAAATTTAAAAAAATACAAATATTAAAAATCTTGCAGGATATAAAAGCTTCATAATATCGTTTTTTGTAGCATGTAAGAGTTTTACATTGTAACAACTAAAAATTTTAGTTAGAAATTAATGGCCCGTTTGGCAATTGTGGTTCTCACCGTAATCTCAGTTATGAACAGTAAAAAGTTCTTACATGCTACAATAACAATAAAAAAATTTACTACAGTAAAAAGTTCTCACATGCTACAGTAAAATTGGTTCCCACCACTCTTCCAAACACCTACTAAAATTGTCAAATGCATTATATAATTTTTTCTTTTTCAGGGGTCACACAATCAAGGGTGTGGGTCTCTTGTCACAATTGGAGTGTTTCGATCAAAATTCAAATACGATAGATCATGACTAAAACGGTCCTTTTCTCTGTTCCTTTTTTCCTTTCTTTTCTTTTTTTTTATGACAACTCTATAAACAGTGATTTTTACTAACTGAAGAACACCTAGTTACAGTAATGCCCATAAAAGGACATCCGTGATGGCCAGAAAAGGATACGCCCATTTTGGTCATTTTCGACGGCGTCATTCCCTTCCCTACCTTTGGCTGTTTCGATGAAGTTCTCTTATCTCACTTTGTTAAACACAAGTGGAATGCTGGTGACTCGAAGACGGAGAAATAGAATAGAATCTCATTCTTTACTCTTTCAGCACATTTTTGCTTTTGGATAATGTCGATAACCTAGCAGCCATTGCAAAATTTGCTTAAGAACGTCAAATCAAAATGTGACGCGTGTTCGTCGTGAGGTTTTTTCGACCTCCTCTTGTGAAGTGGCACTATATAAGTGGTTGGTGATAAATGTTGAAAAAAAAAGAGCCAGGTAAGTGGATCGCTGGTGGGAACATATGAAACCTGACAAGTGGAATCTTGTCGCCTTGGCGAGGAAATCCAAGGGCTCCACAGTCCGATTTTTTTATTTTGTCTCGGACGGTTCACACGGACCTGACGGGTGGTCTTTTAAAATCATTATCCTTGTCATACCCAAAAAATAAAAAATAAAAAATAGCTCCTAAGTCCATTTGTTTTAGAGAATATATATATATATATATATATATATATATAACTATTTCATATATATCATCCAGAATATCTATGGTAGTGTCCAACTAAAAGTTATGCAACGGACGCTGTTTAGTTCAACGGTTAAGGAGTTTGTAGTTGTGAAAGTGAATTGCTATAAAATAAAATGTATTATATTTTATGTAGTATTGTATACATGATACATGTTTTTTAAAGGGGAAATTTCATTTAAAATTAACCATAATATATACTTAAATATAGTCACAAATAATTAGACCCACACATGACTGGTTTCATTAGTGAAAACAAATAAAATACAGGAGTAAATTACAGGTATCGAGACCTAACATGAAAAAACCTATTTATATAAAAATTGGGCACGACCAAAGCTCGTTATAAACAACCACTACAATTGATAGATAAAATCAATTGATCAAAGTCAAACACCAAATATTGAGGACACAAACGACATAACAAAGATATAAATCTAGCCGAAAATCAACACACACCGCTGATAATCACCTTAAATGGGTATGACACACAAACAAAATCAAAAAATGAGGAGACTACCTTTAATATTACAAAATAAAGATATATCATGATGAAAGCAACATTGCCTTTATTACAAACAAAGCACGCTACTAAGCAAAAATGGAGATAAAACCACGATCCAAGGAACACAGTTGCTGTTATTTCTATCAAACCATCACTTGCAAAAAGGCCAATGAGCCCAGACCACAAGCCACTTCCTGCGCCAGACATCATCTAACAACAATCCTCCTCAGTAAACACCAAACTTATGCGTCGCCCCACCCTAGGCTAGAGAACCGACGACTAGCCCATGGCCAACGTCGATCTTCGGCCCTAAGAGAGAAGAGGGAGACAACATAGGAAAAGCACAATAAAACCCTAGCACAGTGGGAGAGACAACATATTCTTTCATTTCTTTTCCTTTTTCTTTTCTTTTTCTTTTTCTTTTCTTTGCTTTTTGGCACATGGTTCCATCAACACCGATTAGATGTACAAAAATTTTTGAGCGAGAAAATTTTGTCTCTCTTCCACAATGGGGTATCATTATGATTGAAGGGGATAACCAATTGTTGGTGAGTCCTTGATTGGAAAATTATTTCAATTTTCTTGTTAATATAAAGAACAATCTATCTTTATCTTTGTTTAATTCATTAATTTTGTTTGGGTTCTTAGGATTTGTAATCAAGCCACATACAGATATATTCATATGGGGGGTTAGCTACTAGATTCCGTGATTTATTGGGTCTTTACGTGTTACTGTACTGAATCGTTTGCTATTGGAATAAGCTTGATAAAGCTTTTATTTCTTAAAAAAAAATTATAATCAAAAGAAAATTAAAAAAGAAATTGAAGAATCGACCAAGCAAGAGAGACAATGCTTAATGAACATCTCTGATTTGTTTGGTGTTGACAATCGACGGTCTACGATATGCATGTACAGGCTCTAATCAAAGCGTAGAGAAACTAAAACTGATTTTCTTAGCCATCAAACAATCAGAAAACGATTAGAAGCTTGACAAATCATGATCACAGACTGTAAGATAAATCTTGAAATCAGGGAAAAATGGATGTGCAAATAAAGGAAACGGAAATGAAAGATGGAAAACGGGAAATCTATGGTAGGAGACAGTTTATATGCACTATCAATAGTGCATATTTATACAACGTACGATCGAAATTGGACGCTTTTGATGCCCAAGATACAACAAATATAGTATAGATCAGGTTGTTAGTGATAAGCAATTATTATTAAAGAAGGAAAGGGTGAAAGAGAATGTATGAGAAAGAAAGGGGGAAAAAGTTTAGAATACCTGGAAAAATATCCATTTTCCGATGAGGCAACAGCCCCATCGCACGTTGATCTTTTTTTGGGGATATTTTTTTAATGTTGATTCTAAATTGACCTGTCAATCTCCCATAACTTAGTGACTTCTTTCATCTCCTTTTAACAACAAAGCATAACATGTTGTCTACAATAGAGGGACCTTTATCTCTAACCATGAAAGAGTTGAGACAAACTACCTCAAGCCTTGAATTTTGGAATCACCCCCTCTCATTTGCTTTGAACAAAAGCATTAGACCAAGTAACGGAGATCAAAAAACTAATTAGCAATTGAATACAAAAGGAAAAAAGTAAGAGAAACAAATAGCTTAAAAAAAAATACAACTTTCCCTCCGCAAACCTAAAAGCCAATACCCATTTGTCCAAATTTTTATTAAACAAAGTCCAATAACCTAGGGCTGTCATCGGTCGAAAACCAATCGAACCTTTTTTACAGTCAGTCGATACTCAGTTTACATTTTTAAAAACCGATGGCCATAGGTCAGTCTACAAACCGACAAAAACCGACCGATGAACACCCTTGTAAGAACTAAATCCTTACTTCTGTAAGTTTTTTTTTTTTTCATTTTTCTATCTTTTATCATGCTTTTATGTTTATTGTTATTTTTTCCACTTTCTATATTTTCCTTCTCTTTGTCTCATATCTCATACACTATTAAGCAATCATCTCTCTCTTCTTTCTCTCTACACTTGCAGGAAGTCTCCTTTATATTTTTATGATAAGCAAACAACAACCGACCGACCGTATCAGCCGGTTTTGCTATTGAATTTTTTTTTCTTTTTTTTTTTAATAAGTTTGGCAATTGATTTTGGTTTTTTAAATAACCCTCCTTATTAATAGTAGCTTGTGACATTAATATTAATTTAGAGAATTTTCATAAATGGAATCTTTTGGAATTTACTTTTTATAAATACAACACATGTTTAAATGAAACACAACTTAAACATGTTAGGATCAGTGCTCTAAAGAACAAATATTTTAGGTTAATTAAACAAATAGATAATAATATGAAAAATTCACTACTATAGACTAATCATTAGACGATGGTTTTTAACCGTTGTCTAAATGATAAGACGATTGTTAGCTAAGCCGTCTTCTTATTTGACATCGTAATATGCAGTCTATTTCTCACAACGATTTTTACCATAGTCTAAAGTCTACTTGGGTGTGATTTATTTACATTAGACAGTTGTCTCTATGGAAAACCGTTGTTTAATATGCACGTGAAGGCACATTAGACGACAGGTTTTTTTTTTTTTTTTTGCAAAAACCGTCGTTTAATGTGCCTTTAAAAATTGAAAAAATTGATGAAACTATCCTATCTTTTCTCAACGAACAATTTTTTCAAATTATTATTTACAAATCCACGTCCTTTTTTTGATAAAATTAATTATATCTCATTAATTTACACATAATAATTTCAAAAAACATATGTGATGAATTCTCTTTGTCATATATAATCAATGTGGATATTACTCATTTACTTTTAGAACCATAAATAAAGTTTCCCTACAAAAACTAATAACAAAAAAAAAAAAAAAGACAAATACAAGAAAAACTACAAATCCAAACAAAAAAAAAAAAAAAAAAAACTTAAATCTAAATAAAGCAAAGTACCTAAATTTTGGTGCACAACGGGGTGGTGGCAGCGGCTACAGTGATGATGATGATGACGGATATGACGAAGAGTCATAGCTGGTTATGAGGTTCTTGGTGGCAGTGGTTGAGAAAGTGAGGAGTTTAGAAAAGATGAAAAGAGAATTTGGGGAAAACCATAAAGTGCTGAGGAGATAGAATTAAAGAGACAGTTAAAAGGTGAGAAAGAGATAAATAAAGAAAATTGAGAGAGAAAAGATGGGATTTAAGAGAAAAAATTTAGAGTTTGTAAATTATAGTGGAATGGAGGAAAGTATTCGAGATTTAAGTAGGGGATGAAAAAATTCAAAATTTTTTGAAAAAAATGAAAGGGAAATATCCTGCCTATTATTCAAGAACATCAGACGACAATTTTCTAGACATTGTGATCTAATACTTTAAATGATCGTCAAATGCTCGATTTAACCTGCTATATCAGTTCATAGTTCATGGAAACCATTCAAGGATGATTGGATAATCATTTTAAAACATGTTCAACCTATTTTTCCCAATTTATGTACACAATAGCATATCAAATTTTTTAGAGATCAAACTTGTAAAAACTAAACCTAAAACTTACTTTTATCAGCTTTTTTCACTTAAAAGAATAGAAATCTCTTTCATGCATTTAGTTAATTTAAGATTTAACTCTCAAAACATGTTTCTAATATGGGCATTGAACTAAAACAATAACCCGTCTCTATTTTAAACATATATTTCATATTTTACACAAAAATATGTATATTAATATTTCATGAAAAATTCAGGCAAACCAAGATTAATACGACAAATTAGAGGAGTAAATTCAGAGTGGAAATGGTAAATGAAAACATATTCATTTCCTAAAAATTTCACCTTAAAATCTTATTTAAAACTTTCAGTCATCAAATCATGGGTTTAAGCTCATGTTCAACTTTGGCTATGGAGACTTTTGAACAACATGGAGCTAGGTTTTTCTCAAACTTTGAAGGCAGAGGGAAGAAAAAGAAGAGGGAGGGGGGTGTTTTAGAGAGAAAGAGAGAGGTGAGTGTTTTAGTTACTTAATTTGGTTCTTTTTTGTTGTTGTTGAAAACTCGGGTAAATAAAGAAAAAGAATGGGAGAGTGGGGTATAACGAAGTGAAGTCATGTGAATATCTCTGCATATAATCTTTTGTTGAGTAGACTTTGTCTGATGAAGACATGTGAGTGATGGTCTCTTTGTTAGAAATCGAAGAAAAAAATGGAAATGAAAAAATGACTTAGTGGGACCAAAGCATTATGAATATCTAATATGTGTCCCTTTTTTTTTTTTTTAAAAAAAAAAAAGAAGAGTATCATTACATGTGAAAGAGAAGACAACAATGACATTTTGGTAATTATAAGGAAAGTATAGTACAAAAGTACCATTTGGTATTTAAAAACAAAAAAAAAATAAGATTTAAATAAAAATATGCAATAAAATTTTAATGACTAAAATTAACATCTAAATCACACTTGACACATTTAATAATTAAACTTAACATAATTAATTTTTACTTAAAATTCACAGCGTTACATTTCATACTCCTTAAAAGAAATTTCATCCTTGAAATTTTTAAACATATAAAGTTTGAAATCATAAATGACACTGTGTACTCAAACGTAACGTTAATGACATCTATCCTAACTCAAAACTTGAAAAATCAAAACAAAATAGTAAAAAGCTCATAGGTTTAGTTGCCAAAAGATATAAAGCCAAGGCTCTGATATTATTACTTGTCATGACCCAGGGGTCGTGGCGTAAATAAATTAATTAGATAAGATCAATTAAATTAAATAGCTAATTGAACAAAATTAAATAAATATATAAATTGCTCAGCCGAAATAAATCTCATCGGCAATGCCTACCATTTTACCATGTGCAAAGCGATTTAGTTTACCACTGTAGTGTCCTAGTTGGGTTTCGAGACATGTCCCCAAGGTCACTCTCTGCTCGACCTGATCTCATTCCAAATGAAGTTCTTGACTCGTTCAGTACTGAATACTATGGTGCTTATGTCATTACTTGAGTCTCATGTTACCAAGTTATCTCATTTACATTCATTATTAGTGTACCTTTTAAGTTTAGATAATCATGTCACAATATAAAAATCCTTTCTATTATTAAACGTAGGAAACTAGTGCAAAACTACTAATTTTATGCAATACTATCAGCGTGCCAACCATTTAGGCTCGACTTACCGTACTGCTGATATTCGGCCTACTGACCTTTTAAGTCTTGCTTGCTGAATTGTTTGAATTCGGCCTACCAAAGGGTGAGTCTAGGCTACTGTTTTGTCAAAATCTAAAAAATTTTCAGACTTCAAACCTCGGTAAACCTGAGCTCAAATGCTCAATTTAACATGTTATATCAGTTCATAGATCATAGAAACCTTTCAAAAATGATTGGATAATCATTTTAAAAAATATTCAACCTATTTTCCTCAATTTATATACATAATAGCATATCAAATTTTTAAAAGATCAAACTTGTAAAAACTAAACCTAAAACTTACTTTTATCAGACTTTTTGACTTAAAACCATAGAAATCTCTTTCATGCATTTAGTTAGTTCAAGATTTAACTTCCAAAACATGTTTCTAATCTGGACATTGAACTAAAACAACAACCCTTCTCTGTTTTAAACATATTTTTAGATTTTACACCAAAACAACATGCATATTAATATTTCATGAAAAATTCAGGTAAAACTCAAGATGTAGAAAATTTGAGGAGTAAATTCGAAGTGAAAATGGTAAATGAAACCAGATTCATTTTCTAAAAATCTTACATCAAAATCTCATTGAAAACTATAAGTAATCAAATCAAGGGATTAAGCTCATGTTCAACTTTGGCTACAGAGACTTTCGAGCAACATGGAGCTGGGGTTTTTCTTAGACTTGGAAGCAGAGGGAAGGAAAAGAAGAGGAGGGGGACATTTCAGAGAGAAAGAGAGGTGAGCGTTTTAGTTACTTAATTGGGTCTTCTTTTTTTTTTGGTTGTTGGAAAACTCGGGTAAATAAGGAACAAGAATGGGTGAGTAGGGTAAGGGGAAGTGAAGTCATGTGAACATATCTGCATATATTCTTTTGTTGGGCGGACTTTTTCTGATGAAGACAAGTGAGTGATGGTCTCTTTGTTGGAATTCAAAAAAAAGAATGGAAAAATGACTTAGTGGGGATCAAAGCATTGTGAATATTTGATATGTGTCCTTTTTTTTAAAAAAAAAAGATTATAATTACACGTGAAAAAGAAGACAACAATGGCATTTTGGTAATTATAAGGAACTATAGTGCAAAAGTATTATTTGATATTTAAAAACAAAAAAAAAATCAGATTTAAATAAAATATGCAATAGAATTTTAATGACTGAAATTAATATTTAAATCACACTTGACATACTTAATAATTAAACTTTACATAATTAATTTTTACTTAAAATTCACAGGCGTCACATTTTGTAATACATGTAGACAAAATATCATCTTGATGCCATATGTATCTAGATGTCTAGATGACCAAGGCCTCACTATATTTTTCAATACCCAAATAATGCCTTCGAAAGAATAATATTGACTCTTTGTTAGAGAGCTATGGACTCCGTGTCTGTGGATTATACTCTCATCAAATATAAGTTGCATCTCTAACGTACTAACAATAGAGCCTTCATTCCTTGGAATTTTTGCCTTCGGCATATTAAAAGATTCAATATACACACATGAAGTTATAAATCTACTCAGGATTAATATGACATATAAATGATTATTAAAGCGAATTGATTTAAGTAAAATGAAATCATTTTAAATCAGTTCAACTGTAGGTTCGGTCTAGTATGCGATCACCACTAGGTCTACTACACCAATGTATTTACCATCGAGTCAATCTACTCCAACAACCAAGATAAACTGCCTCTCCAATTGAATATAAATCCGACTATAGTCTTGTCATGTATAAAATGCCTAACTAAATGCATAGACTGTAGACTGTATAATTTAGACTATTAATTTCTAAATTGAATTTATCTGCATATAAACTCTATATATGCCTAATTCAAAGATTTAATTATGGATTATATGTCTACTAATATACAATCATTAATATAAAAGTAATATGATGACCATTATTAATACATGAACTATTCACATTATCATTTATTTTACAAAAAAATGGATGAATACAATTAAAGTATTTATTTCTTAGGCAACCAATCCTAACAATATGGACGAATGTAGTGAAGCCAAAGACCTAAAGGCAAATAAGAAAATATTCTTGATTTTGGAAAAAGTTTTTAAAAGCATGCTAAAGGTGTGTTGTATTTTAAAACACGTGTGGGCATCCGATTAAGCTAATAGGATGTTGTTAAAACAACTTCTCCCCAAAGATATTTAGGAACATGTATTTATAGCACAAGCTACTTCAAATAAATATTTATTTTTTCTTTCAACGATATTCTTTTGTTAAGGTTTATCAACACATACAGATTGATGTTGAATGCATTGTTCTCTTAGAAAATTGTTTAAGTTTTCATTAAAATACTCAATACCATTATCAGTACAAAGGATGCTAATCTTCATTTGAAATTAGTCTTCCCCCATCCTATAAAAATCTTTAAAAACAATTTTTCTACTTCAAATTTTTCACTTATCAAATATAACCAACACTACTGAGTATGATCATCTATAAAAGTCATAAACAATTTTTTGCTAGAAATAGTAGTGACCTTTGAGGACTCCCAAACATTGTTATGATTAGATAAAATGCTTTTGAAGCATGATAAGTTTTTGATAGATAAGTGGTACGATGACTTTTTGATAAAATGCAACTTTTTCACACTAAAAAATAAACAATCCAAACTTGTAAAGAAAGTGGGAATTAAATACCTAGGATAAGAAAAACTAGAATATCCTAGTCTAAGATGCCAATTTGTTCCCTAACAGAATGGGAACTAATACTACTAAAGCCTTGAGCTTTTTTATTACTGAAATTGTCATCAAAGTTAAAAAGACCATCTATCATCTTGGCACTACCAATCATCCTTCTTGAGCTCTGGTCTTGAAACTCACAATGAGAGTCAAAGAAAGTTACATGATAAATTAAGTCTTTGGATAACTTAGTCATAGAGAAAAGATTACAAGTAAGTTTAGGAGCATGAAGAACAGATTTAAGATCTATATTCTTAGATGTTGTTACTAAACCATTCCCTACAATAAGTGAGAAACTTCCATTGGCTTTTCTAATTTTTTCATTACTAGGTGAACTGATTAGAAAAACTGGTCATATAATCAAAAGCTTTGAGATTAATGATCTAAGGAGTGAAATTGAGACAAGATAGGGCTTTAGATAGCACTAGGAATACCATATGAAGAGTTGGATTTCAGTAGTTAAAGAAGGTGATCCATCTATTCTTTACTAAAGAGACTTGTCTCAACTTCATTCGCTATTGGAAACACTCAATTGGATTTGTCTCTAGGTTTGCAACTCTTCTAATTTGCTAGTTTACCATGAATTTTCTAGCAAGTCTCCCTAGTATAATGGGGTTTGTTGCAATAGTCACATTGCAAATGAGATCTCTCATCCGTCTTTCTTTGATTGGTGATGGTCCTACTCATATTTGCTTCAGAAGCAACTAGTGCCAAGTTCTCAATAGGACCTCCGGAAGTCTTTTTCCTAATCATAACGTGCCTATGATTTTCCTTTTTTCTTACTTTGAAAAATACTTTGCTAATTGCGGGAAGAGGTTTCTTACCAATTATTCTTACCTCATTTCATTAAACTCCGTATTGAGTCTAGCAAGAAATTTGAAAACATGATTATTCTTCACAATGTCTTGTAATAATTGCAATCTTCTGGAGATTTCTATTCATAATCATTGAACAAATCCAGGTCTTGCCATAGCTACTTTAGAGAAATGAAGTACTTGGTGATGTTATCTTCTCCTTGACGCATCTCTCCAAGTTTCAATGTTAATTCACAAACTTGGAATTGATTTCCCAGATTAGAGTACGTCTGGCTGACATTGTCCATAGTTCTTTCCCTATTGGGTAACACTTGTAGTTGGAACTAATGTCTTCATTCATAGAGTTGACGAGCCAAGTCATGACCATTGAGTTTTCTGCATCCTAGATGGTATATCTTGGATCCTTTGCCGTCAGTGCCTTCTTATCTAAAATTAGCTAGCCTATCTTGCCTTGCCCTTGAATATACATTCGGACATATTAAGACCAACACAAAAAGTGATTGCCATTAAGGCGAATGGTGGTGATCTGAACAGAATGCGAGTCGGTGTTTGAGGCTTGGGTTTTAGTGTTTTTCAACTAGATAGCAAGGGAATGAGTAGATTCCAATGAAATATCAAACATGATGATTGAAGGTTTTTGTGGAGTAAGTCCTAGGTTTTTTTATATATAAAAAAGGCAAAGAATGAATTTTGACTCTGATACTATATAAACTTGGGAGAGATATGTTGACTAAACGAATAATGATTTACATAGTTTCCTACTTATAATAGAATATAAAGACTATTACTAATGACTATGCTAGCTAGCCTAATATTTGGTTTTCCTTGGAACTAATGTCTTCGTTCATAGAGTTGACGAGCCAAGTCATGACCATTGAGTTTTCTGCATCCTAGATGGTATATCTTGGATCCTTTGCCTTTAGTGCCTTCTTATCTAAAATTAGCTAGCCTATCTTGCCTTGCCCTTGAATATACATTCGGACATATTAAGACCAACACAAAAAGTGATTGCCATTAAGGCGAATGGTGGTGATCTGAACCGAATGCGAGTCGGTGTTTGAGGCTTGGGTTTTAGTGTTTTCCAACTAGATAGCAAGGGAAGGAGTAGATTCCAATGAAATATCGAACATGATGATTAAAGGTTTTTGTGGAGTAAGTCCTAGGTTTTTTTATATATCAAAAAGACAAAGAATGAATTTTGACTCTGATACTATATAAACTTGGGAGAGATATGTTGACTAAACGGATAATGTTTTACATAGTTTCCTACTTATAATAGAATATAAAGACTATTACTAATGACTATGCCAGCTAGCCTAATATTTGGTTTTCCTATTGTACAATAGTTGACTAATTCTTTATTTACAATGAAATAAATCGTCTAATAAACCTCCTTTCATTTAGTAGCAACTATGTTGAATCTTCTATTTTTCAATAGCAAGCTATATTCAATAAAAGCATAATTCACAGAAACAGAATCTATGACTCATTAATAAAGAGTCAATTTTATTCTTTTAAAGAAATTATTTAAGAAATTAGAAAAGAACAAGGCCTTAGTTATCTGAATACATATATTAACCATGTGATTTTCAATTTGTATATGTTTTTAATAGAATTTTCTAAATAAATAAAATAATAAAACTTTAAAATAAAATAATTAAAGATAAAAGGAATCAATTATGGATAACCTTTGAGGGCACACATACTTCGAGATGTCATGGACAAGAGTTGTATATTTCAAAGTTTCATAATATGATATATATTGTCAGGACTTTAGTTTTGGATCTATAGTGGAGTGACACCAAAACTAATTAAATAAAAGATTAATCAGAGATTAGTTTATTTATTATTATTAGAGCTTGTTAATATATTTTCATGAGATCCTAATGCTAGTTCACTAATTGGGTAGATATAGTTTACCAGATGAAGTACAGAAGTTTACACGGTGAAGGCCACTTAGCCTGATTGTGTACGTATCATATTTCAGATGGACCATGTACGACCAAGCAAGGGCGGTGTGGAGGGTGGGACTGGGGTTGCACATGCCGCTTGGATTTTTTATGCCTTAAATGTAGTTATGTTTATACGTATGCCCCTAAATACGTCATAGAAACTAATACAAATCAACAAACTCTATTTATACCTAGACAAACCCAATTGAAAAATTGGCCCAAAAGCCTCATTAGGGAAGAAAAAAGCCCAACTCCAATTTGTCAAAGAAACCAATTTCATCTACGTAATATAATAAAATAATAGTCGTGGAGTGGAGTGGAGTGCAAGAAAGTGCTTCAGCTCCCAAAAAAAAAAAAAAAAAAA
>CAMOHE010026872.1:50782-62458 GCA_946598075.1 Artocarpus hirsutus
AAAAAAAAATCATGTTGTTGCAACAAAATCTACTAAGAATAATCAAAGCAATATTAAGTTGATGTGGACTTGATTATGAGATCCACATATGACTTATTAGCAGTCTAGTGAAAGAAGGTCGGTGCTATTTGAAAAATCTCTTCTTTTTTCTATCATTTTTTTGGGTTTATTCCACTGCTACCTTGTGTTTTTTCAAAACAATAAAAACATTCACTTAACTAAAACTAATTACGTTGCCATGTTTAACAATATTAATTTTAGATGTAAGATGACAATGGTACCATTTTAATACCAGCCATTGATTCAAAAATATCAAATCTTAGATGTTATATTTTATTCCTAATCAAGCTAAAAAAACCTCCAACGTTCTCTTCCCCACCGGTTTCCCTTCCTCCCCCACCCTGCCCACCCCACAACCGCCTTCATCCCCTCAACACGCCCCCATCTAACTAGCATACTCAACTAGAGAGAGAGAAAGAGAGGGATGATTTTCTATTTTCTTTTTTAATTTTGGAGTAAAATTTGAAGTTTTATTTAATTTTTATAATCTATATCCATTTTATATTTTGAGTTTGTAATTTTGTTATAATTTTTATGATATTATATTTTTAATTGAAAAAATAGGGTGTAAGATGATAATTGTCTAATTTAATAAGATCTAGTTAGTTTTGAAATACTCAAGATCATTGGTTTATAAAAAAAAAAAATTAAATTTCTTGAGAATTTGAAGAAAAAAGATCAAGAAAAAAAATTATTTCTATGTGAGTGAGAATTATAGTTTTTTTTTCTTTGAAGAAGAAAATTATAGTTAAAAATGTGTGAAAAAATAATTAAACTCATTTTTTGTTGTAAAATAAGGGTAAAAATTGTTAATTTTAACAATGAATATAGTTAAAACATTTTTAGGAGTGTTTTTGACATTTTAAAAATATTAATGATCAAGGTTTGGCCAACATTGACCATTAATTAATAGAAGAGTATCCTTTAAGGGTGTTTACGAAATCCATGAATTCCTAAGATTCACCCAATTCAATCCAATCTGAAGATTTTGGATTGGATTTATAAAAGTTATAGATTGGTTTTGAATTGAGAAAACATAATCCAAAAGTTTTGGATTAGATTACTGATTGAGAAATTCTCAATCTACGCAATTTATCAATTCAAAACCCCATATATATTTATATATTTTATAATTTTAATAATATATATTTAAATAAAGCGTTTCCTTTTTCTAAATAAAACATTTCCAATGTTTTTGGCCAAAGTAATTATTATCAAGTTGTGCTTAAAAAGCCCAGCCTAAGTTAGAAATAGAAAACCCTAAGAGAAACAATCGAAGTTGAATAATTAAAATTAAAATGCTTTGAAATTTTAAGTGTTGTTGATGAATGAACAATAATTTATTTTAAGTTTTTTTTTTAAGAAAACTTGATTTTAAGTTTTATTGAAGCTAGTTGGTCCTAATAATTGGTCGTAACAAATTTAACTTTATTAAGTTATTTTATATTATAGATTGTTTATTTTAATATTGGATGTTAAAAAAATTGGCTTTTAATATTTTTATTTTAAAAGGTTATAGCTCAATCTGCAAAACCTGAATCTAATCCAAAGGTTTTGAATCAGATTACGAATTAAGATTTTTTAATATAATGGTTTTGAATTAGATTGCAGATTGAAATTTTCTTAATCAACAGGTTTTGAATTTAATTGCATATTGACCTTAAATCTACAAAATTCAATCTATGAACACCTCTAGTATTTTTGCAATTTTTTTTGTAAAGTCAAAGATGTTAAGGTAATTAGACCCTATAAAAAAAAAAAAGTCTCTGTTCCCTTTCCAAAAATGTCCCCGTTATACCACAAATTCATAAAATAATTGTGGGGACTTTTTTTGGTAGTTAAACTTAACTATAGGGCCTAGCAATTGTGAAATAATGCATTCAATCATATACATAAAAAGACTATGGAACAATGCATGCAACAAATATTCTCTCACCATTTTCTCATATTAGATACCAAGCATTCTATAAAAATAAATAAATGAGGAAGGTTTTTTTAGAGAGCTATCTATGGTAGCCTGTACGTTTTCTATATTGAATTTGATCAAAGCCACATCTAAATTTAAAAAAATACAAATATTAAAAATCTTGCAGGATATAAAAGCTTCATAATATCTTTTTTGTAACATGTAAGAGTTTTACACTGTAACAACTAAAAATTTTTGTAACAACTAAAAATTTTAGTTAGAAATTAAAATTGTCAAATATATCATTTTTTTTTTTCAGGGGTCAGACAATCAAGGGTATGGGTCTCTTGTCACAAGTGGAGTGTTTCAATCAAAATTCAAATATGATAGATCAAGACTAACACGGTCCTTTTCTCTGTTCCTTTTTTCCTTTCTTTTCTTTTTTTTTTATGACAACTCTATAAACAGTGATTTTTACTGAAGAACACCTAGTTACAGTAATGCCCATAAAAGGACATCCGTGCTGGCCGGAAAAGGAGACGCCCATTTTGGTCATTTTCGACGGCGTGATTCCCTTCCCCACCTTTGGCCGTTTCGATAAAGTAATCTTATCTTGCTTTGTTAAACACAAGTTGAATGCCGGTGACTCGAAGATGGAGAAATAGAATAGCATCTCATTCTTTACTCTTTAGCACATTTTTGCTTTTGGATAATGTCGATAACCTAACAGCCATTGCAATATTTGCTTAAGAACGTCAAATCAAAATGCGACGCGCGTTCGTCGTGAGGTTTTTTCATGCTCCTCTTGTGAAGTGGCACTATATAAGTGGTTGGTGATAAATGTTGAAAAAAAACAGCCAGGTAAGTGGATCGCCGGTGGGAACATATGAAACCTGACAAGTGGAATCTTGTCGCCTTGGCGAGGAAATCCAAGGGCTCCACAGTAGGATTTTTTTTATTTTGTCTCGGACGGTTCACACGGACCTGACGCGTGGCCTTTAAAAACCATTATCCTTGTCATACCCAAAAAAAAAAAAAAAAAGAGGCTCCTATGTCCATTTGTTTTAGAGAGTAGATATATATATATATATATATATATATATATATATATATATCATTATTTCATATATATCATCCAGAATATCTATGGTAGTGTCCAACTAAAAGTTATGCAATGGATGCTGTTTAGTTCAACGGTTAAGGAGTTTGTAGTTGTGAAAGTGAATTGCTATAAAATAAAATGTATTATATTTTATGTAGTATTATATACATGAAACATGTTTTTTAAAGGGGACATTTCATTTAAAATTAACCATAATATATACTTAAATAAAGTCACAAATAATTAGACCCACACATGACTGGTTTCATTAGTGAAAACAAACAAAACACAAGAGTAAATTACAAGTACCGAGACCTAACATGAAAAAATCCATCTGCATAAAAATTGAGCACGACTGAAGCTTGTTATAAAAAACCACTATAATTGATAGATAAAATCAATTGATCAAAGTCAAACACCAAATATTGAGGACACAAACGATAGAACATAGATATAAATCTAGCCGAAAACCAACACACACCGCTGATAATCACCTTAAATGGGTATGACACACAAACAAAATCGAAAAATAAAGAGACTACCTTTATTATTACAAACTAAAGATATATCATGATGAAAGCAACATTGCCTTTATTACAAACAAAGCACGCCAGTAAGCAAAAATAGAGATAAAACCAAGATCCAAAGAACACAGTTGCTGTTATTTCTACCAAACCATCACTCGACAAAAAGGCCAATGAGCCCAAACCACAAGCCACTTCCTACGTCAGACATCATCCAACAACAATCCTCCTCAGTAAACACCAAACTTATGCGTCGCCCCACCCGAGGCTAGAGAACCGACAACTAGCCCAGGGCCAACGTCGATCTTTGGCCCTAAGAGAGAAGAGGGAGACAACATAGGAAAAGCACAATAAAACCCTAGCACAGTGGGAGAGACAACATATTATTTCATTTCTTTTCCTTTTTCTTTTCTTTTTCTTTTCTTTTTCTTTTTCTTTTCTTTGTTTTTTGGCACATGGTTCCATCAACACCAATTAGATGTACAAAAATTTTTGAGCGAGAAACTTTTGTCTCTCTTCCACAATGGGGTATCCGTTATGATTGAAGGGGATAACCAATTGTTGATGAGTCCTTGATTGGAAAATTATTTCAATTTTCTTGTTAATATAAAGAGCAATCTATCTTTGTTTAATTCATTAATTTTGTTTGGGTTCTTAGGATTTGTAATCAAGCCACATATAGATATATTCATATGGGGGGGTTTGCTACTAGATTCCGTGATTTATGTATTTTGGGTCTTTACATGTTACTGTACTGAATCGTTTGCTTTTGGAATAAGCTTGATAAAGCTTTTGTTTCTAAAAAAAAAATAATAATCCAAAGAAAATTAAAAAAGAAATTGAAGAATCGACCAAGCAGGAGAGACAATGTTTAATGAATGTCTCTGATTTGTTTGGTGTTGACAATCGACAGTCTATGATATGCATGTACAGGTTCTAATCAAAGCATAAAGAAACTAAAGTGTTTGGAAGGTGGTGAGAACCGTTGGTTAGAACCACTTTTACTATAGCATTTGATAGCTTTATACTGCGGCAATTTTTTTTTATTGTTACTGTTATTACTATAGCATATAAGAACTTTATACTGTTCATAATTGAGTTTGTGGTAGGAACCTACCGCTATGCCAAACAGGGGTAAAACTGATTTTCTTAGCCATCAAACAATCAAAAAACGATTAGAAGCTTGACAAATCATGATCACAGACTATAAGATAAATCTTGAAATCAGGGAAAACTGGATGTGCAAATAAAGGAAACGGAAATAAAAGAAGGAAAACAGGAAATCTATGGTAGGAGACAGTTTATATGCACTATCAGTAGTGCATATTTATATAACGTACGATCGAAATTGGACGCTTTTGATGCCCAAGATACAACAAATATAGTATAGATCAGGTTGTTAGTGATAAGCAATTATTATTAAAGAAGGAAAGGGTGAAAGAAAATGTATGAGAAAGAAAGGGGGAAAAAGTTTAGAATACCTAGAAAAATATCCATTTTCTGATGAGGCAACAGCCCCATCGCACGTTGATCTTTTTTTGGGGATATTTTTAATGTTGATTCTAAATTGATCTGTCAATCTCCCATAACCTAGTGACTTCTTTCATCTCCTTTTAACAACAAAGCATAACATGTTGTCTACAATAGAGAGACCTATATCTCTAACCATGAAAGACTTGAGACTAACTACCTCAAGCCTTGAATTTTGGAATCACCCCCTCTTATTTGCTTTGAACAGAAGCAATATACCAAGTAACGGAGATGAAAAAACTAATTAGCAATTGAATACAAAAGGAAAAAACTAAGAGAAACAAATAGCTTAAAAAAAAAAAAACAACTTTCCCTCCGCAAACCTGAAAGCCAATACCCATTTGTCCAATTTTTTATTAAACAAAGTCCAATAACCTACGGCTGTTCGAAAAAAAAAATGACAATTGACCATCATCGGTCGAAAACCGATCGAACCTCTTTTACAGTCAGTCGATACTCAGTTTGCATTTTCAAAACCAATGGTTGTAGGTCGGTCTACAAACTGACAAAACCGTCCGATGAACACCCTTGTAAGAACTAAATCCTTACTTCTATAAGTTTTTTTTTTTTCATTTTTCTATCTTTTATCATTCTATTATGCTTATTGTTATTTTTTCCACTTTCTATATTTTCCTTCTCTATCTCATATCTCATACACTATTAAGCAATCATCTATCTCTTCTTTCTCTCTACACTCGCGGGAAGTCTCCTTTATATTTTTATGATAAGCAAACAACAACCGACCGACCGTATCAGTCGGTTTTGCTATTGAATTTATCTTTTCTTTTTTTTAATCAGTTTGGCAATTGATTTTGGTTTTTTTAATAACCCTACTTATTAATAGTAGCTTGTGACATTAATATTAATTTAGAGAATTTTCATAAATGGAATATTTTAGAATTTACTTTTTATAAATACAACACATGTTTAAGTGAAACACAACTTAAACATGTTAGGATCAGTGTTTTAAGGAACAAATATTTTAGGTTAATTAAACAAATAGATAATAATACGAAAATTTCACTACTATAGACTAATCATTAGATGATGGTTTTTAACCATTGTCTAAATGATAAGACGATTGTTAACTAAACCGTCTTCTTATCTGACATAGTAATATGCGGTCTATTTCTCACAACGATTTTTACCATCATCTAAAGTCTACTTGGATGTGATTTATTTACATTAGACGATTGTCTCCATAGAAAACCGTCATTTAATATGCACGTGAAGGCACATTAGACGATGGGTTTTTTTTTCTTTGCAAAAACCGTCATCTAATATGCCTTTAAAAAGTGAAAAAATTGACGAAATTATCTTATCTTTTCTCAATGAACAATTTTTGCAAATTATTATTTGCAAATCCACGTCCTCTTTTTGATAAAATTAATTATATCTCATTAATTGACACGTAATAGTTTCAAAAAACATATGTTATGAATTCTCTTTGTCGTATATAATCAATATGGATATTACTCATTTACTTTTAGAACCATAAATAAAGTTTCCCTACAAAAACTAATAACAAAAAAAAAAAAAAATCAAAGAAAAACTACAAGTCCAAACAAATAAAAAAACTTAAATCTAAATAAAGCAAAGTACCCAAATTTTGGTGCTCAACGGGGTGGTGGCAGCGGCTACAGTGATGGTGATGATTACGGATATGATAGAGAGTCATAGCTAGTTATGAGGTTCTTGGTGGCAGTGGTTGAGAAAGTGAGGAGTTTAGAAAAGATGAAAAAGGGAATTTGGGGAAAACTGTAAAGTGTTGAGGAGATAGAATTAAAGAGACAGTTAGAAGGTGAGAAAGAGAGAAATAAAGAAAATTTAGAGAGAGAAGATGGGATTTAAGAGAAAAAATTTAGAGTTTGTAAATTAGAGTGGAATGGAGAAAAGTATTCGACATTTATGTAGGGGATGAAAAAATTCAAAATTTTTCGAAAAAAGAATGAGAGGGAAATATCCTGCCTATTATTCAAGAACATCATACAACAATTTTCTAAACATTATGATCTAATACTTTAAATGATGGTTAAATGCTCGATTTAACCTGCTATATCAGTTCATAGTTCATGGAAACCATTCAAGGATGATTGGATAATCATTTTAAAACATGTTCAACCTATTTTCCCTAATTTATGTACACAATAGCATATCAAATTTTTTAGAGATCAAACTTGTAAAAACTAAACCTAAAACTTACTTGTATAAGCTTTTTTCACTTAAAACCATAGAAATCTCTTTCATGCATTTAGTTAATTCAAGATTTAACTTTCAAAACATGTTTCTAATATGGGCATTGAACTAAAGCGATAACCCCTCTCTATTTTAAACATATATTTCAGATTTTACACCAAAACACACATGCATATTAATATTTCATGAAAAATTAGGGTAAAACTCAAGATTAATGTCCCAAATTAGAGGAGTAAATTTAGAGTGGAAATGGTAAATGAAACCAGATTCATTTTCTAAAAATCTTACCTTAAAATCTCATTGAAAACTATAAGTAATCAAACCAAGGGATTAAGCTCATGTTCAACTTTGGCTACAAAGACTTTCGAGCAACATGGAGCTGAGTTTTTCTTAGACTTGGAAGCAGAGGGAAGGAAAAAAAAGAGGAGGGGGACATTTCAAAGAAAAACAGAGAGGTGAGCGTTTTAGTTACTTAATTGGGTCTTTTTTTTTTGGTTGTTGGAAACTCGGGTAAATAAAGCAAAAGAATGGGTGAGTGAGGTATGGGGAAGTGAAGTCATGTGAATATGTCTGCATATATTCTTTTGTTGGGTGGACTTTTTCTAATGAAGACAAGTGAGTGATGGTCTCTTTGTTGGAATTCAAATAAAAGAATGGAAAAATGACTTATTGGGGACCAAAGCATTATGAATACCTGATATGCGTCCTCTTTTTTTTTTTTTTTTTTTTTTAAAAAAGATTATCATTACACGTGAAAAAGAAGACAACGATAGCATTTTGGTAATTATAAGGAACTATAGTGCAAAAGTATCATTTGATATTTAAAAACAAAAAAAAAAAATCATATTTAAATAAAATATGCAATAGAATTTTAATGACTGAAATTAATATCTAAATCACACTTGGCACACTTGACAATTAAACTTTACATAATTAATTTTTACTTAAAATTCATGGGCATCACATTTTGTAATACATGTAGACAAAATATTATCTTGAAACCATATGTATCTAGATGACCAAGGTCTCACTATATTTTTCAATACCCAAATAATGCCTTCGAAAGAATAATATTGACTTTTTGTTAGAGAGCTATGGACTCCGTGTCTGTGGATTATGCTCTCATTGAATATAAGTTGCATCTCTAACATATTAACAATAGAGCCTTCGTTCATTGGAATTTTTGCCTTTGGCATATTAAAAGATTCAATACACACACATGAAGTTATAAATCTACTTCAGGATTAATATGACATATAAATGATTTTTAAAGCAAATTGATTTAAGTAAAATGAAATCATTTTTAAATCAATTCAACTTTAGGTTGAGTCTAGTATGCGACCACCACTAGGTCTACTACACCAATGTATCTACTATCAAGTCAATCTACTCCAACAACCAAGATAAACTGCCTCTCCAATTGAATATAAATCCGGCTATAGTCTTGTCATGTATAAAATGCCTAACTAAATGCATAGACCATAAACTGTATAATTTAGACTATTAATCTCTAAATTGAATTTATCTGCATATAAACTCCATATATGCCTAATTCTAAGATTTAATTATGGATTATATGTCTACTAATATACAATCATTAATATAAAAGTAATATGAGGACCATTATTAATACATGAAATATTTGCATTATCATTTATTTTACAAAAAATGGATAAATACAATTAAAGTATTATTTCTTAGGCAACCAATCCTAACAATATGGACGAATGTAGTGAAGCCAAAGACCTAATGGCAAATAAGAAAATATTCTTGATTTTGGAAAAAGTTTTTAAAAGCATGCTAAAAGGTGTGTTGTATTTTAAAACACGTGTGGGCATCCTATTAAGCTAATAGAATATTGTTAAAACAACTTCTCCCCAAAGATATTTAGGAACATGTATAGAAAACGTTATAGCACAAGCTACTTTAAATAAATATTTATTTTTTCTTTCAACAATATTCTTTTGTTAAGGTTTATCAACACATACAGATTGATGTTGAATGCATTGTTCTCTTAGAAAATTCTTTAAGTTTTCATTAAAATACTCAATACCATTATCAGTATGAAGGATGCTAATCTTCATTTGAAATTAGTTTTCCCCCATCCTATAAAAATTTTTAAACAATTTTTCTACTTCAAATTTTTCACTTATCAAATATAACCAACACTACCGAGTTTGATCATCTATAAAAGTCATAAACAATTTTTTACTAGAAATAGTAGTGACCTTTGAGGACTCCCAAACATCGTTATGATTAGATAAAATGCTTTTGAAGCATGATAAGTTTTTGATAGATAAGTAGTACGATGACTTTTTGATACAATGCAGCTTTTTCACACTAAAAAGATAAACAATCTAAACTTTTAAAGAAAGTGGGAATTAAATACCTAGGATAAGAAAAACTAGAATATCCTAGTCTAAGATACCAATTTGTTCCCTAGCAGATGGGAACTAATACTACTAAAGCCTTGAGCTTTTCTATTACTAAAATTGTTCATTAAAGTAAACCATCTATCATCTTGGCACTACCAAACATCTTTCTTGAGCTCTGGTCTTGAAACTCACAATGAGAGTCAAAGAAAGTTACATGATAAATTAAGTCTCTGGATAACTTAGTCATAGAGAAAAGATTACAAGTAAGTTTAGGGGCATGGATAACAGATTTAAGATCTATATTCTTAGATGTTGTTACTAAACCTTTCCCTACAATAAGTGAGAAACTTCCATTGGCTTTTCTAATTTTTTTTTTCATTACTAGGTGAACTGATTAGAAAAATTGGTCATATGATTAGAAGCTTTGAAATTAATGATCCAAGGAGTGAAATTGAGACAACAATATAGGGCTTTAGATAGCACTAGGAATACCATATGAAGAGTTGGATTTCAGTAGTTAAAGAAGGTGATCCATCTATTCTTTACTAAAGAGACTTGTTTCAACTTCATTTGCTATTGGAAACACTCAATTGGATTTGTCTCTAGGGTTGCTACTCTTCTAATTTGCTGGTTTACCATGAATTTTCTAACACGTCTCCCTAGTATAATGGGGTCTGTTGCAGTTGTCACATTGCAAATGAGATCTCTTATCTGTCTTTCTTTGATTGGTGATGGTCCTACTCATATTTGCTTCAGAAGCAACTAGTGCCAAGTTCTCAATAGGACCTCCAAAAGTCTTTTGCCCAATCATAACATGCCTATGACTTTCCTTTTTTCTCACTTTGAAAAATACTTTGCTAATTGGGGGAAGAGGTTTCTTACCAATTATTCCTACCTCATTTCATTGAACTCCGTATTGAGTCTAGCAAGAAATTTTAAAACATGATTATTCTTCACAATGTCTTGTAATAGTTGCAATCTTCTGGAGATTTCCATTCATAATCATTGAACAAATCCAGGTCTTGCCACAGCTATTTTAGAGAAATGAAGTACTTGGTGATGTTATCTTCTCCTTGGCGCATCTCTCCAAGTTTTAATCTTAATTCACAAACTTGGAATTGATTTCCTAGATCAGAGTACGTTTGGTTGACATTGTCCATAGTTCTTTCCCTATTGGGTAACACTTGTCTTTGGAACTAATGTCTTCATTCATAGAGTTCACGAGCCAAGTCATGACCATTGAGTTTTCTGCATCCTAAGTGGTATATCTTCGATCCTTTGCCGTCAGTGCCTTCTTATCTCCAATTAGCTAGCCTATCTTGCTTTGCCCTTGAATATACATTCATACATATTAAGACCAACACAAAAAGTTATCGCCATCAAGGCGAATGGTGATGATCTGAATAGAATGCGAGTCAGTGTTTGAGGCTTGGGTTTTAGTGTTTTCCAACTAGAGATACCAAGGGAAGGAGTAGATTCCAATGAAATATCAAACATGATGATTGAAGGTTTTTGTAGAGTAAGTCCTAGGTTTTTTTATATATAAAAAAGACAGAGAATGATTTTTGGCTCTGATACTATATAAACTTGGGAGAGATATGTTGACTAAATGAATAATGATTTACATAGATTCCTACTTATAATAGAATATAAAGACAATTACTAATGACTATGCCGGCTAGCCTAATATCTAGTTTTCCTATTATACAATAGTTGACTAATTCTTTATTTACAAGGAAGTAAATTGTCTAATAAACCTCCTTTTATTCAGTAGCAACTAGGTTGAATCTTTTATTTTTCAATAGCAACCTATATTCAATGAAAACATAATTCACATAAACAGAATCTATAACTCACTAATAAAGAGTCAATCTTATTCTTTTAAAGAAATTATTTAGGAAATTAGAAAAGAACAAGGCGTTAGTTATCTGAATGCATATATTAACCATGTGATTTTCAATTTGTATATGTTTTTAATAGAAT
>CAMOHE010026874.1:0-23813 GCA_946598075.1 Artocarpus hirsutus
GCAAAGAATACCAGTTGGTTGAGGCTCTTCTGGAACGTTACTTCTCTACACAGATTTCGATAGCTTTTCGACGAATACAAGGTTAGTAAGATCAGGTTAATTTATACATATAGCATGTCAAACTTGTGTTTTGGAAAATACTCTGATTTAAAATTTTTAAAATTTTGCTGCGTATTATTTTTCCAACAGAGGTGTGTGGGAGTGTTGAGGGTAGTGGTTTAGCGGTATGCAAAGGGTGGCATAAGTTGGCCAAAGGTGTGCCCGTGTGTGTTGTCTTAGGTTGGCTGTGAAATTTTGAGAGAAAATTGTGAGAAAGAATGGAAGAGAAGAAGAGTAAATGGTGAAGGACTTTGTGGTCTATGATATGGCCTTGTTGTAAAAGAAGAATGCAGTAAAAACAAGAGGGGACATGGTGTGGTGAGGAACATGCGTTAAAGTTTTTGTCAGAGAGAAAGAATGGTGGAGATGGTGGTGGAGGTATGGGAGGAAAAGAAATATTTGTCTATCTGCTTTTGGAGATCTCATGATGTGGTCTAGAATCTTAGCTAAAGATAAGGAGTGGAAGGAAAAAGAATGAAAATGGTAGGGATGGCACCAAGCATGGTTCGATAGTGGGAGAATGGTGTCCACGTTTCCTTAAAAAAATATACTCTTTAAGCACATAAATGATGGTTTAGATTAGTTTAGGGAAGATTTTTAGTGACTTTGGACAAGTGAAGTTAAAGAAAACTGATAAGAATATGATTTACCATGACAATACATTCATAGAATAATTTACCTATATCCTAAAATAATTTCATAAAAATCCTACATATAATAGACACTTAAAATTACAACATAACCAAAAATCATCTTTAACTAAATTCAATACAATCCAAAACGTGTGTTTGAATTCAGAGACAAAAATGACTTTAAACAATTCAGGTAGTGAGTTACATGCAATCATCATTCTCAAACAATTAAAATAAATTTATTTAGACCCTAAATTCATATGACAACTTATTAACATATAATTACAGAAGTACAAAAAGTTCCATCACCAATTAAATTCATTTAGTCATACAAAAAATTTCACACAACAGAAATTCCAACAATCCACTGAAAAAACAGTCCCATAACCTAATGAAAATACCACAACACATAAAATATTTATCATTTCACCATAAGACTTTCCAGTTCAATACTTAATATATTCAAGAATATGTCTGCCAAATTTCATGTAAAATAACATTCATTTGCCCCTAGAACAAATTCCACATTTTCATGCAACATAACCAATCAGCAATAATTTTCTGTAAGTGACAGAAAGAAGAAAATTCATAACTCAACATAGAGAAATCCAATTGGCATGAAATCTGGAGGGACATCACATAACATATACATGAATAACATATTAAAATTTTAGAGCAAACAAAAATTCCTAGACAAAGTTATGGGGGTCGGATTATTGGGTAATAAAATTTCAGATTTGCTTAGAAGAGTTTCTTACTTCAAAACAATTTCTTCTCAAGCTTTCTTCGAATTTACCAAAGGAAATCTCAATTTTTCATTCAAATATTCTCAGGAAAATAAGGGAAAGAAGGAGAAGAGAATAACGTGAAGAAAGGGATGGAGTAATTCTGAGAAAATTTAGAGAGAAAGGGAGAGAAAGAGCGTGTAATAGAGAGAGTAAAATTAACATGAATGAGGATAATGTAGAGAGGGTCAATATTCTCTAATATGTTAGGATTTTCCTAACTAACATTGAGACAATTCACGTGAGAAATGGAGAGGATTGGAGAAATTAACTGATTTGTTCTTACTAACCATATTTCACAAATTCAAAATAGGAAATCATATCAAATACCTCAAATCATCATAAAAGTCAAACATTAAATTTCCTAAAATAAGGAATCAAACCAAAAATATGCCAATCAATTAGAATTAATCATTCCATCATATATAATCATCAGTAATCATCATTGTCACAAATTTTGGAGAGTGTCTGCTAACTACTCGTTAGCCTTCTTCGGCCTGCCGATGGCTTACTTCAGCTTGTTGAAGTTGTGAGGTCCGGCCTGTCGATGAAATTCCATCGGCCTGCCGAACTTGAAGGTTGGCCTACTGAACTGCCTTACACACTAAAGTTTAACAAAACATTAATTTATTACAAAATTATTATTAAACACACAACGTAAACGACATGAATACTTTGAGCACATTAATTCCAGGTGACCATCACCTAAGTTAGTGACATGTGTCATAAATCAATAAGGAAATTAATTAGCATCGTTACTTATTTGACATAATCCGTTACATGAAAATTGGTGGGTGTTATAGCATCATGCTCGTTTTTATATTTCTATTAATTATTAAAATTCCTTTTCACCAAATATTTTCATTTACATTCATTATGAGGTCTATTATGAAAATTACCCCAATCTACTATAGAAACAGTCAGTGAAAGCCCCTTTTTAAATCATCATTGAAAACATTTGATGAAAATTCCTTTTTAAGGCCAAAATCATTTAAAACTAGGTTACCAAAGAATGGGGTAGAAGTCCTACCTCAATACTCATGCTAGTGTCCCACACCAAGTTCCTGGTCTGCTATACGTTAGCTCTGTGGATCCACGAACAACCTTAAATGTATAATAACTAATCTATCAGTATCTAGCTTTAGATATCCTACGTTGCTAAACTATCTCATGGTGTTCTAGTGTACCATTTGTATTTATAAAATCACTTCATAAGGTTGAAATCTCAATTGGGATTCAAAACAGTAAAAACAGATGAAAAATAACAAACTTCCACCATGTCCGGTCAACCTACCGGTCATCCTAGTTCGGCTTGCCAAAAACTAAGTCTGATCGGTCAAACTTTTCCAAGTTTGGCCTGTCGACGTATGAATTCGGCCTGCCAAACCCATAAATCTAGCCTGCCGAACACGAAGTTCGGCCTATCAAACTAAAAAATTTTAAAATTTATTAGGCACGGGTTCTTTGCCTCCTGAGCCCAAATCTTCATTTCAACCTGTTTTTCTCAGTTCTCAAGCATAGAAAACATCTATAGATGACATAAAAACATTATAAAACACTTTTGAACTAATTTAAACAAGATTTGCATAGTGATTTTTGAAAAATCCCAAAAATAGAGAAAAATAGAAAATCTTGATTCAAATCCATTTTTGATCAAACAAAGCTTAGATTCTAGATGTTCTAAGTTCCTCTAACCTAGATTGATGGTTTTCTAAGCTTAGAAAGGCTTAAATTTCAAAATTCTAAGTAATTAGAAAAGTTTTAAAATTTTGAAACTAACACCGAATCAAAGCTTTAAATCGTGTTTTTGGTCGTCCAATCGAGTTCCCGAGCTTCCTATATACTAAATGCTAAAGCTTGAGCGTGGTTTTGAAATCAAAATTTTGAAAGGAGAAGAGAGAGAAAGTGAGGCAAAGAGAGAGAAACACACACAAGAGAGAGAGAATGAGAGAGCTGAGTGAGGAAGAGTGGAAGAGAGGGAAAGGGAGAGATCAATAAATAGAGGAGGGTAAGGTAGTTTTGCTACATGAAAACCGTGTGCAGCAGCACACTGATTTCAAATGGAACATATTCGGTATTTGTCAAATTGTTTTGTTTCAAAATTTAAAATAACAATTAAAAATAATTAAGAGTAATTAAATATCATTAAAATAATAAAAAATAACTTTAATTTAGAAATTTCACAAAACGATCAAATTGGGTTTAAAACATTCATTATGGCATTCTAATCTATCATTTTACATACTAATAACATTTAATTAATTTTGGGGTGTTATAACTCTCCTCCCCTAAAAGAATTTTGCCCTTGAAATTTACAATCGATTTAGAAACAAAACAAATGCATATACAACTTCTGCATATTCGATTCTAATTCCCAAGTGGCTTCATCAACCCCATGATGCTACCACACGACCTTTACTAATGGGATATCACGATGATGCAAGCTGTTCACTTTTCGATCGATAATCTAAATTGGCACTTCTTCATATGTTGCGCCTTCCTGAATCTGCATATCGTGAAACGAAACTATCTTATTCTGCTCAGGCAAACACTTTCGAAGCATCGACACATAGAATACATCATGAACATGTGAAAGTTCAAGAGAAAGATCTAGGTGATAGGCAACCACACCAACACATTGAGTAATTTCGAACTGTCCAACATACCTTAGAGCAAGCTTATTACTCACTCCGAATCACATGATACCTTTACGAGGAAACACCTTCAAGAGAAAAAAATCTCCTACCTCAAATTTCAAGGGTCAATGTCTTCTATCTACATAACTTTTTTGTCTACTCTGAGCTGCCCTCAATCGATCTCTTTGGGTAAATAAATACTTCAAACTCTTGTGGTTAGAGAAAACCTGGAATGTCACCCCATATAGAAAGCATCTCTGGATCTTTAGCACATGAATTACCGCCGCGAGCTCCAAGTCATGAGATGGATAATTCCGCTCATGAGGTCGTAGCTACCTCAATCCATATGCTACCACAAGTCCATGTTGTATCAACACACACCCAAGTTCACGTCCTGAAGCATCTGTATAAACTTCATATGACTCATCACTGTTGGGGATAATCAACAATGAAACTGAGGTCAACCGATTCTTTAATTCTTGAAAAGCGAGCTCACATTCTTCACCCCACTTAAACCTGACATTCTTCCTAGTAAATCTTGTCAATGGCGCTGCTATCTTTGAGAAATCCTTCACAAACTTCTTGCAGTATCCTACAAGTCCCAAGAAACTACAAACTTTTGCTACATTCCTCGATTGTTCCCATTCTATTATGGCTTAAACGTTAGATGGATCCACTAAGATACCATGCTCGGAGATGACATGACCTAGAAACTTAACTTCTGTTAACCAGAACTGACACTTCTCTTTCTTAGCGTACAGCTGGTGCTCCCGTAGAATTTGAAACATGATCCTAAGGTGTTCTTCATGCTCCTCCCAAGTCCTAGAATAAACCAAGATGTCATCGATGAACATGATTACAAACTGATCCAGATAGGGCCTAAATATCTTGTTCATTAAGTCCATAAGGGCTGCCGGAGCATTCGTCAATCCAAACGGCATCACTAAAAATTCAAAATGTCCATACCGTGTCTTGAAAGTTGTTTTGAGGATGTCCTCTTTCTTAATTCTAAGTTGATGGTACCCCGACCATAGATCTATCTTTAAGAAATACAGCAAACATCCCAACTGATCAAATAATTCATCGATCCTAGGTAGAGGATACTTATTCTTCATTGTGACTTGATTCAATTGTCGATAATTGATGCACAACATGAGAGTTCCATCATGTTTCTTAGCGAACAAAACTGGTGCTCCCCACAAAGATGTACTATTTTGGATGTATCCCTTATTAGCAAGCTCCTGAAGCTGCTTTCTTAATTCTTTCATTTCTGCTGGAGCCATTCGATAAGGTGCTATAGAAATTGGTACTGTTCTTGAAAACAACTCTATACCAAATTCGATCTCCCGGTGCGGAGGTAATCCTAGCAACTCGTCAGAGAAGACATCTTTAAATTCATCCACCACTGGGATTGCTATGTTTCTTCTCAAGGCACTAGGCTCTCCTTCTAGATTCATGAGGAAGGCATAGCAAGCTAGGCTCTTCTGCCCTCCAAAAAATGTCTTCACGAGATGTCCACTCATTTGCTGATCACCACCACCCTCGTAAGTGATCGTCGTCCCCCTATCAGACACTAGGGTTACTTTCCTAAGTTGACAATCTACCACTGCATTATACATGGATAACTAGTCCATTCTTAGGATTACATCGCATGAACTTATGGGAATTACAATCAAATCACTTTTCAAAACCTCATCCCCAATCTTTATTTTACACGATTTACATACATAGTTCACACACACCTGCCCCAAGGGTAAAGCTATAACTAGGGTTCATCAAACTCTTCTATCTCTAATCCCAACGCGTGTACAAAAGAACTTAAAATGAGAGAATGAGTGGCACCAATATCAAATAAGACGTGAGCTAGAGATTGAGAAACTAGGATTATACCATCGACAACCGCATTACTGGTTTGGGCATCCTAATTTCCTATCGTCATGGTGTGAACTTGCACTGGAGCTTTCCCTTTTCCTCTTTTGGCATTACTAGGTCTTGTGTTAGTTGGTTGATACGGCTGCGATGAAGGTGACTGCACACTGGCTATACTTGGCACTCGGTATTGAGAGACATTGCGCTAGAAGTTCTACGGTTAATGTCCTTATGCTGGGTATGATAGCTGCTAGGGAGAGAACTAATGAAACTTGTTGCTTAGACTAAGGTAGAGTCTGAGGCTGAGATTGACGACTGGCTCTTTCTCTTGCCTGAAGTCCTAGGTGGGCACTCCTGATCGGGCAATTCCTCTTGATATGTCCCGGCTACTGGCAGTAGTGACAGTGAAAGCTGTAGGGGTTGCTGCGCCCGCTGTTTGATGAACTACTATTACCACTGTTCACATTACCCTATTTGTTCTTCCTCGGAGTTGGTCGACTACTGGTGCTCCTCTTGTCGCTCCTTTGTGTTCCTCCTGATGTCTTGGCTCGACCCTCACAGTACTGTGCATAGTCGCTTTCCACAGATATCTCCAACAACTCAAGCTCACCAAAACTCCTAAGCCACAGGGCAACCACCAACCGTTAGATAGAGGCTTTAAGTCCTTGAAACTTAATGCACTTTTCGCGCTCCAATGCCACTATAGAGGGAGCAAACCTGGCTAGTTCATTAAACTTCACCCCATATTCCTGAACTGACATGTCACCCTATTGCAACCTATAGATTCAACCGCCTTCTGGTCTTTGTATCCTTGCAAAAAGTATCAATCATAGAACAACTCCTCAAACTTGCCCCAACTAATATTATCATTGTTTTCCAAGCGTTTGACATGCTTCCACCAGGTATTGGCTCCACCTTTGAATTTATATACTACAAATTCCACGCAATACTCCGTTGGCATGCCAAGAGTATCTAAGTGTTTCACGATCAAGTCTAGCCAATACTCAGCCACTTGTGGGTCCCCATTTCGGTCAAAATTTGGCACAGACACAAGTCAAAATTCCTAAAAGTATGCATACCGGCGACTAAACTCAGAATCATCCAGTCTTGCCCTTGTTGCCATCTGTCGAAATGCAACAAACATAGCCTTCATCATGCCCTCATCATTTCCAAACTTGACGTCAGCTGTCAAACAACGTCTAGGTGCCATTCTTTCACTTTTGAAAACAAAATTTAGACTGTCAGTGGTATCTCATTGTCGTACCTATATGTGCACAATTTCCAAGGTTTATAACCTTGAGCTCTGATACCATTCTGTCACACCCCGGAGTATGGGAGGTGATGTGATGGTTTAATTAAGTTAATAAAATAGAAATTTAATCAAAACATAAGTTTTAGAATATAAATTAATTATGAAAACGTGGAAATTTTAAAATCTCTTTAGCAAATATTCACGATCATGTAACAAACAAGAATAATAAATTGAACAATAGGAAATAATAAAAAAAAATCAATGAGAAAAGTATAAGAAATTCAAGTTGGGTGCCACTGACCCACATCTTGTGCACACACATAGCACTGACAATATTAAGTTACAACCACAGTCCAAATAAAGAGAGAGTTAGAGTATTACATGCCTTGATTTTATAATTTAAACAACCTACTTGATTATTCTACTGCCCATATGTTCTGTGTGTGGACTCTTCTCCAATCCTAAGTTGAAATCTACCTAGAGGGTGGGAGGATTTAAAACAAATAAAAAGTAAGCGAAAGGTTCAGTAGGACTATATTTTAGAAACATCTACTTTTTTTAGAAAAACTTCATTATTCGAGAAATTATTTAGAAAATAAACTTGAATAAATGAAAAAATAAAATTCAATAAAATTATTCTTACCAAAATCGTTTATTGGTTGTTCAGAAAGAATCTCATTTTCTTTTCTTAGGCAAACCATATATATATCACCACCGTAGTAGCCTAGCTAGGTTTCGGGACCTGCCCCCAAGGTCGCACGCTACACGTCCCAATCTTTGATATGGTATCATGCCCGTTTATATATTTCTATTAATTATTAAAATTCCTTTTTACCAAATATTTTCATTTACATTTATTATGAGGTCTATTATGAAAACCACCTCGTTCTACTGCTAATAAAAACAGTCAGTGAAAACCCCTTTTTAAATCATCATTGAAAACATTTGATGAAAATTCCTTTTTAAGGCCAAAATCATTTAAAACTAGGTTACCAAAGAAAAGGGTAGAAGTCCTACCTCAATACTCACGCCGGTGTCCCACACCGAGTTCCCGGTCCACTATACGTTAGCTCTGCGGATCCACGAACGACCTTAAATGTACAATAACTAAGTCTATCAGTATCTAGCTTAAGATATCCTACATTGCTAAACTATCTCATGGTGTTGTAGTGTGTCCTTTGTATTTATAAAATCATTTTATAACATTGAAATCTCAATCGGGATTCAATATAGTAAAAATGGATGAAAAATAACAAAATTCCACCATGCCTGATCGACCTGTCGGTCACCTTGATTCGGCCTGCCAAACTATGTAGTTCGGCCTGTCGAAAAACCAGGTCCAGTCGGCCAAACTTTGGATATATGAATTCGGCCTGCCAAACCCATAAATCCAGCCTACCAAACTGAAAAATTCCATAATTTTTCAAGCATGGGTTCCCAGCCTCCAAAGCCCAAATCTTCATTTCAATCTGTTTTTCCTAGTTCTCAAGCATAGAAAACATCTATAGATGATAGAAAAACATTAGAAAACACTTTTGAACCAATTTAAACAAGACTTGCATAGTCATTTTTGAAAAATCTCAAAAATAGAGGAAAAAATAGAGAAAAATAGAAAATCTTGATTCAAATTCATTTTTGATCAAATAAAGCTTAGATTCTAGATGTTCTAAGTTCCTCTAACCTAGATTGATGGTTTTCTAAGTTTAGAAGAGCTTAAATTTCAAAATGCTAAGAAATTAGAAAAGTTTTGAAATTTTGAAACTAACCTACAATCGAAGCTTTAAATCGTGTTTTTGGTCGTCCAATTGAGTTCCTGAGCTTCCTATATACTGAATCCCAAAGCTTGAGCATGGTTTTGAAATCAAAATTTTGAGAGGAGAAGAGAGAGAAAGTGAGGCAGAGAGAGAGAGACACACACGAGAGAAAGAGAGTGATAGATCTAAGAGATGGAGAGTGGAAGAGAGGGAAAGGGAGAGATGAATAAATAGAGGAGGGTAAGGCGGTTTTGCTACATGAAAACCGTGTGCGACAGCACACTGATTTCAAATGGGACATATTCGGTATTTGTCAAATTGTTTTGTTTCAAAATTTAAAATAACAAGTAAAAATAATTAAAAGTAATTAAATATCATTAGAATAATAAAAAATAACATTAATTTTAAAATTTCACAAAATGATCAAATTGGGTTTAAAACATTCTTTATGGCACACTAATCCACCATTTTACACACTAATAACTTTTAATTAATTTCGGGACATTACATTACCACTAATATTCAATCTTAAGGATAGGTAAATATCATATTTATATTGTAAATGTTCTATTTACTAACATAATAGAATCTGTTTTTCTAGTTGTAAATGAGTCATTTATCATATAAACTCAAAATTTACCAAGATCTAATTTGAGGGTGTTTTAGTCAGGACATTAAATTTTAGTTATGCCATTGTAGCATATTTTCAATATTTTTGAGTCAGTGACATAAATCAATCCAGTAGAAAATGCCATCTAGCATAAATTTTTACATAAAAAATTCTTAATCCTATTTCACTTAATGTTTCTCAAATTGCAAAATAATTTTAGTTTGACAAGTATTTACATGTTAGTCCTTATCCAAGCATCTAATTGCGTTTTAATTTAACCCTTTTGTTTGTTATTACTTTGGACATTATATATAGCCCTTAAGCTATCCTGGAATGCAGCTATTATACTTTTACATTCAATCCTCTATTTTTCAAGTTTTTTACAATTATGTCCTCATAAATTCAAAATGTGATTCCATGCTCGTTCTAAGTTCTTTGACTTTGAAACTTGAACACGAGTGTCCTTATATAACTTAATATTCATCTTGAAAGTAGTTTTTTAAGATCCATTTTTTAACTTACCATTTTAGACAAGTTGTCATGTTCTAGAGTGCAAAATTCCTAGTCTGTACCTTGTATTCAAAAAATTCACCATATGATATTGAAAAATTGTATTAAAACCCATGATAGCTTTTAGAGAAAACACATGACATATAGTTTTTCGATCTAAAATATCTCAACCAAATCCAAAGTAGAGCTTAATAAAAGACTAAACTTTTCATGGCTGGTCGCATGACCATTATGCAAAACCCTAAATTTGTAAAAATAATAAATTTAGAATTTTTATGCTCAAATCAAGTGATTCCAAATTTTATATTATAGTTTATTACATGTACTTTTACACCATTAGTATCTATTTTCTTATCATGCCCCAAACATAATTAAAAGTCACAACTTTTTCTAAAATAACCATAAAGATGACCAGATCTAGAGTCTAAGCTTAGATATCGGCCTTGATCAAGTTCATATCATTCTATTCCCTATCATCAAACTCATCTTTAATATACACCATTGATCTTGCCAAGTCATATATCAACCATTTATCAACTAAAACCTAATCCATACTATTGACCAAACTTAGATCTAATCCTCACCATTGATCAAACATAGACTAATCTATACTATTAACTAATGACACATCTAATATGGATCTTAAATTCTAATGACTACTTAATAAACAATTTTTTCTTAGTCGACAACAATTTTTTCTTAGTCGACTTCATCGAAGTCAATTTATATAAAATTTTACCTTTACATAATTGTACGTTTACTAAAGCCCAGTAATTCACCAAATTTTAACTTACAATATCAAATGTTGTAGTCATTAATACTTTCTGGGATATTCCACATGGTTAAACTAGCTTAGAACTTCTTGCCAAGTTATGTTTCCAAATTTAAATAATCAAAGAGTCTACTTTGACTCTAAATCTTGAGATTGGACATCAATTGATCATTAAATATAGTAGCATCTTGTCGTGGTATTCAAACAATCCTTAGACATTCACACTAGATTTGAATATTTAAAATATTTCAAGCAATTATTAGATAATATCTACATTAAGAGAAGGTTTTGTAGTTATTGATCCTATTAACCTGTGTTAATGTAGGACCCTTCAGTTATTATGAATCATGACTCAAACTCGATTTCACTAAATTGACTCACTTAGACTCAAATTACAATTAATATCTCAACTTGACATGATTTTTCTCATATTAAGACATTCTGTATTTATCAAGTAATTTCACATAAAGTGTTGACATTACTAGGATTTCTGTATGGTCCATTCAACTTGGAATTTCCTACAATGTTGGTTGTTTAAATTGTAGATCATTAAAGAGTCATTACATGGCTCTCTAATCATCTAAGTTTGAACTTTTACATTATTATAAACTACTTGTTAATTCTTCACCCCTTTTTTATTGTGATGTAAAACATACCCTAAGTTGAATGAACCAAGCGTTTGTGCTTGTTAATTAGATCAACCTATCTTTCTTATCTTAATGCTTTTGTTAAATTAAATCTAGAGAGCTTGTTATAGGCTAATAATGGAAAGAGATTAAATAAAGAGCTTGTTTTGTTTGATGACTAGTTGGAAATGTTTGAACAACAAAATTTGTTGTTATCTACAGTTGATAGTTTCAATAAAAATTGAGAATAATTTTGTAATTAATTGCATAATTGCTACCTAGTGTTAGAGGTTAATCTTGTAACTATTTTCATCATAATTGTTTACAATTAGTAGTGGCTCCGTTTTATTCCTTTTTTCATAGGGAACCTCAAAGTGGCTCTATTTCATTATATTCCATCCATATCCCAAATCTATTCATGAATTTTTATTTTATCTTAAGTTATTTTTATTTTGTTTTATGTAAATTAGTAGCTTAGTTAATTAAATGAAACCCTCTTATTTATTTAAAAAAAATAACTTCTTAATTAAGATCAATCCTTTACAAAAATGATCCTTCTTTATCACTTTACTCAATAATGACCATAAGTTTAGCAAGGTTTAATTTGGTACTCTTTTGGAACCTATCAAATTACAATGTTGTGCCGTCAGAGATTGATTTTTGAATTAATTTATTATTAGTTTTTCTTTCTGTTTTAGTTTTTATTTACTTAGTGTTTGTTTTTCTTTTTTTTTTTTTTCAAGGTTGTGCATGATTGAATGTCCGACAAGAAAACTCATCAATGACTTCGAAGGATCAAAAACTCCTTGGAATCTTTCAGCATCAAGTGTAAAAAGCTTCCATCTCCTCCACCCCATCGTCTTCTTCACTTACAACTTTAACTCTACTATTGAAACTCAACTGCGCCATACACACTGACCCACCATTGTCTACCGACTCTTTTGAACACTCAATTCAACTCAAAGAAGAAATGGCGGTAGCAAATAGCTGAACACTCAAGGAGTTAGCAGCATCAGTTCTTGATCAACAGCTAATCTGCATTGAGTACCCCACCCATAAGGTTTTTGTTGAGTTAAAGTCGAGGTCATTCCATCTTCAGTCTACATTGAGTACCCCACCCATGGTTTTGCAATAGAAGACCCACACAAAATTCTCAAGGAATTCCATGTAGTGTTCTCGAGCATAAGGCCAACCTAGATATCTAGGGAACAAATTAAGCTAAAAGCCTCTCCTTTCTCTTAAGTGAACTTCGCTAAGAAATGGCTCTATTATCTACCTTCTGGCATTATAACCACATGGAATGAGAAAAGAAGCTCTTCCTTGAGAAGCATTTCCCTCCATCTAAAAAGATAACCATTCCAAAAGAGATATGTGGAATTTGATAATACAATGGAGAATCCCTTTATAAGTGCTAGAATGGTTCAAAAAGTTATGTGTAAGTGGTCCTCATCATCAAATTAGTGAGCAACTTCTAACCCAATACTTCTATGAAGGACTCACGTTGATGGATTGGAGCATGATTGATGCCACAAATGGAAAGCCCTAGTTGACAAAACTCCTAACGCTGCACGAGCCTTGATTGCAAACAAGGCAGCTAACTCCCAACAATTCAGCAATCAACATGAACTGCCACCACCAAGGAAGAAAGTGAACGAGGTCAGTATTTCTTCTACCGTTGGACAATGACTTATTTAATTTAGTTCACATGTGCATCAAATGGCTTTAGGGAACACTCAATAAGTAAAGGCGTGTGAAATATGTTCAACTATTAGGTGCTCTACAAACCTATGCCCAACAATGCAAGAAGGCACTATGGATCAATCTCATGCCATAGGTAGTTTCTTGAGGCAACAAAGGAAGCATGGTCTCCTCTTCAACACTCACAATAAGGGATAGCGGATCATGTTTATTGAAACTATAAAAGAAATCAACAACCGGTGGCTCTTAATGCCATGATGAACTGTCCACCAGGTTTCACTCATCTATTGCAACAACCATAACCCGCTTTACAAAATATAGGTACATCTCTAGAAGATAACAAGTTATAGTTTTAACAAGACACAAGAGTAAACATTCAGAATTTGGAAGCTTAAAAGGGGCAACTAGCTATTGCTATGAGTCAGTTGGAGGCACAAAGTGTTAGAATAGATGTGTTAAGAATTAAATGAAGTAACAAGTTTTTAGAGACATTTAATCAACAAAAAGTTTATTGATTATTTATATATCAAATATTGTTCTCTTTAAGTTCTATTTGTTGAATCTACGATAAGTAAACAAAAGTCGAGATTGTCAGTCTAACCTTTTAAAATCGTACATATGATGGACAGATTATGCAAAAGACATGAATCTTAAAGGTGACAGTCTAAATGATAAGGTCTGCAATTAAGAAAATAAATTTGGTTGCTTTATTCATGCTAAAATTATTATGTTGTCAACATCCTTAATAGGAGATGACATGTCTTGGTCACCGGAGTGGGAATTCGTGAGTAGAAACGTTGGTATATTGTCATAGGTGATGATATATTGGATTGAAACAAAAAGTTAAATTGATTTAACTAATACTTCTATTTGCATAAAACAATTCAGTTTAAATAATCATATATGCAATGTCTTAATCCTGAAATAAATTAATGGGCCCATATTCTTGACTTGTGTCTTTTGATATCCCAAAGGGTGACATCCTAAATTAGTTTATGTTACGCATACCAGTACGTTAGAGACATGACTCTTTTGTAAAGTTAATGATATTCTTTTATAAGCATTATCCTATAATTGAAAGACTAGAGCGCTTAACCATTTGGATACATAGGCGTAATCGAATGGTATACTATTTATAGATAATAAGTTTTCCAATGATGAGATGACAGAACATAAGATGAAAATAATCGAAAAAGTAAAACAAAATCTATCCTTATGTCGATTATGAATATCCCATGGGGATGTTACACATTACAATATGCTATGGATGATTAGCTTATTGGAGCTTTGTAATTTTATATCATTCAAGAGTACAACTCTAAGCTTTTAGTGGAGTAGCATTAGAGTTGATAATTCTAAAATATATATATATATATATATATCTGGGATATGTTATTTTATAATTATAGGAGCTTGATTTATATATGTCCAATAAGTCCTCTTTGCTAGCTTATAATAATTTATATAACGATACGGCATGTTTTTCCTGTATATTGGTGACTTATGTTAATTATTAGATTAAGTTAAATTCGATAGATTGAATTTAATAATTTATGTTAGTTTATTGGTTAAATTAATTTTGTGAATTAATTCAAAATAAACATGTTGAATTATTTGGATAATATCATATTTGATATGGGATTATCTGTATATAACTATTTTAATCAAATAACTTCTCTATTAGGTTATTTAAATTACAATTGAGGCCTATCTAAGATTCCTATGTAAAATAAGATATCCATAGATTTCCAAATTATCTCTTGGTCAGCAGGCTAGTTGCCAAGTTCGATAGGCCAGTGCTACTAGTTCGACAAGCTGACCATGCAATAATCTTGTTACATAGTTTGTACGCATTTTTTTATCAAATTCAACCACCATATAAAGGGAACTAATGAGAAGTATAGACAGAGTATTCTAGAGAGAGAAATTCTGAAACTCTTAGAGAGCTATTCTTTAACACCTGGAACCTTAGTTTTTTGGTTTTCTCGAGTAGTTAGAAGGAGAGGTCATTGGAGGAAAACTGTACGATGCACAACTACCCACATTCTAATCATGGAAAGAGAATAGCAAGGAAGACCAATTGATTGTGGCTCTTTCAGAATGTTCTTCTCTAGTCAGTGTTTCTACAGTCTTCGGTCTACTAAAAAGGCATGTAAGATCTTTGTTTAATTTATGTACTTAGCATGTCAAACTTGTTATTTGGAAAAGACTTTATTTAAGTTTAGCTTTTTGTCTTTGAGGATACCTTCCGACTACTTTGATGAGAATTGAGCTTTAATATTTATGACTTTGATTGATTATGAGTATTACTTGGATCTTGACATTGCTCTTAGTTTAATATGTTTTTATGATGATTGTACTCAAATCATTTGGCACAATAGTCTTATTACTCAATAGACAAACAAGTGTGGTAGAATGAGTAGATTCTTATACCCTCATTTTGAACATCATTTTGGATTTGACGTGCAAGGGTCAAATGCTAGAACTCTTCCAGAGGTCTTCGAGGTGAACGGCTGATGGAGCATCACTTGGAAAATAAATAAGGCTCTAGGACTCTACCACCAATGCTAAATTAACTTAAGCCCCAATTGATGTTCTTAAGAGGACATTCCCCCTAAAAAGCCAATTTGGACTTTCAAGAAGATCTTTTTCTTTGGCTAACCACATTTTCTTACCTAGCATATATATATTTATGTCTTCTTCAAGCTTGTTCTAAAGATGAATTAGAGCTTTAGAAAGAAAAAAAAGAAAAAAAAAGAAACCTAATCAAAATAGGGTTACATGTGCCTATAAATATGTGGCTTCAAACACACATATTATTCCTATCCCTTTTTCTTGCCTCCATCATTTCTCATACTCCTTCATGCTTTATGTTCTCTTTTCTTCCCTAAACCTCACATACCATTAGTTTGGAGTTTTGTTTTCTTCAAGATTTTCTCTCTCAAAGAATTTAAGAATACAAGGTATGAATTTATTTATGTGCATGGTGTTTTAGTTTTGTTAATGAATGTATTTAAAGTTATGAGTGTTTGGTATGATTAGGGTTTGAAATTTGGGGTATGTTTTTAAATTAGAATATAAGGTTTTGGTTTTAATTGTTGAATTTTTGTGACATGTCATGAGCATAACAATTTTAATTTTTGGGGATGTTTAATTTTATGATGTTCATGTTATATTTGATTTTTAGGATTGTATGAGTTTGGTACAAATTTAACATAATTTTTGTTATCGGAATGTGATATGCGAATTTTAGGGTTTTTAGTAAATTGATAAGGTTGCTAGTAATGTTTTGAAACTAAATGATTTTATTTTGCTGTGATTTTTGGATATGCTATGTATATATAGGTTAGAAATGTCTGGGATTTTTTATAAATTTTTGTTCAATATATTTTAAGTGATATGAGCTTTCAATCAAATACTGCTCACAAAATTTTACATGCTGGTAGATTTATATTTGATTTTATAGAGTCCTTCTTATGGAACAAAAGTCATCTTTTGGTTCAAAAAATAATTATGAATCATTTTTGATATGTTAACTAAGTGTTAATAAATTTTTAACTTCATACATTTGTCATGTTTTAAGATAAAATTCATTGATCACCAAGTACTCAGTGGTTACGAATATTTGTCTAATATGCTCTATATAGCTTGTGAGGTAATAAATCAATTAAAAAAGAGTGCTTTACATAATTTATTATTTGTTTAAAGTTTATTTTGTATTTAAGCATCTCACATAAAAAATTCAAAAGCATATCATGTATATTTGATTTTATGAAAATGTTTGAATGAAATATGTTTACTATTTAGCATGTCTAGAGTTAATATTAGCTCTAAATTCAAACATGTGCTTTGAATTATTCAAAATTTATTTGGAGCTAAATTTTGGATATGTTATGATTTTATATGTCTATTATATATAGCAATTTTAAAAATTATTTAATAGCATAAATAATTTAATATACAATTTTTAATTAGGACTGCTTACTACCCAGCTTTGCTAGCAGATTTTGTACTATTGACTATGTGATTTATTTCAATCATCAAATGAAATTTTTATGGCTAAAGAAAAATTTGAGCATTATTATATATGTTAACTTTATTCGTGCAAATTTTTATGCTCCAATTGAATATGAATTGAAAGATATAGGGTTATAAATCCTTGAAGGTCAGTTAGTTTTTATGATTGGTAGATTTACTTGAATGTTTTGAAAATTGGAGAAAAAGGTATTTTGGATTAATATTTTCAAGGAAAAAAAATTTGACTGATGTTTATATATGTTAGCTATGTTATGGAATAATTCTTATACTTCATTCATGCTTATAAGTTGAGATTAATTTCTCAAAGAGATTAAAGTTTAAATTTTTTGTCTTTATGTTTCTTGACTCTAACTAAGTGCATGTTTATTACTCAAAGATACTTTATTTCGTTAAGAATGATGTATGATGATGTAATATAGTATTAAATGATATTATGAACATGAATATTAATTTCATGTATTACATGAATGATTGACATGAATACTACAAAAGGCGAGCACACCAAAAACCACAGCAACGTCACCTGCTTTAAAGTTTTGAAAATATATTTTATGATAATTTTTACGTTTGTTTTACATTTTGTGTTCTCATAAAAACTCTTGTTGCAACAAGAAGGTTTAACTAATGTTTTAATGACTTGGTATGTTAAAGGTATATTAAGATATATATATATATATCACTTAATTAAGTGTTACACACCCCATGTTTATATTTTTCCTACTAGGTAGACTGTCCTATAAGTTGAAGTTGTACGTTTACTTTGGGATTAGCTACCTCACTCCTCTCGTACAACTATGTTTATGTTTACGGTGCAACACTTAGGCCTTTAAAGATAAAATAAATAATGTTTTAATATGGATGTTTAAATGAAAAATATCTTCTATATAAACATGTGCCTCATGCAATACTATGATTATTGTTACAAAGTTATATAATGATTTTTATGAAATGTTTGATGTTGTAAGATAGGAACATGTACTAACTAAGCTTATACTTACTTAGTTTATATCATGTTACAGATAAGGATAAGATGTAGTTTAACTAGGATGAAGCAAAAAGACCGGCTTGTGTGCAAGGAATGTTGGATTGTAAACAAAGTCATGTCATGAAAAGAATTTAAACTTAAACAAAATTTAATATATTATGTTTCGTAATTTTATTTGTTTGAGACTCAGTTCTATTTGTGATATATTATTTTGAACTTATGTTAGGTTGAATGTAATTTGTATTTTAGATTTTTTAGTTTCTTAGGTTATTTATTAAAGAATACGCTACATAGTTTGTTTCTTAGTAATTAGTCTTAATTAGTTATTTGATTAGAAATTAAGAGTGCTTGCATTACATGTGTGAGTTTGTATTTGCTAAATATTTGTTTTTTTGGTAAACTAAGTTTTCTACAAATGGTGGGTTAACTGAATACCTTAGGTATTCCGTCGGGCTAACCAAGGAGAAAAAGTTAAATCTGGTAAGTAGAAGAAAATGGATGTATTTCCTAGAATATTTTCCTAAGTGTTATTGATTGTTTCAAACTTCTTATCGGTAATTATTAAGTTTAACATCAAAGCAACATTCTCTATGGCACCCATAAGGAGGCGTTAAAGTTTTGGTATCAGAGCAGTTTTCTATTTCCAAAACGCATCGCCACACATCAGTTTCAAGTCCTTCAAGTAAGTATAGAAATTATTATCCTTCTAATAGATAGATGTTAGTTGCATTTCCTATGACTACATCATAATTATCTTACTAGTCGATGAAATATAGACTAATGTTATTTGGAGAAAGAAGCAATCTTTGTCTCATTATTTATGTGTGACGAAATAGTTGATAATCAAGAAGTTTTTTGACAAGAGGTTAATTATGTGATTATATTATGTTTCTTGGAGAAAAAAGTTTATGGAGGAGTAGATGAATGATATGTGTCTCAAGAGAAGTGTAATGATAGTTATGTATTTTTAATGAATAAGTTTAAGAATTATACAAGGTTAATAAAAGGATTTTGTAAGGTCATAGATCTCTATCAAAATTTTTTTAAGTAAAGAATATTTTGAAAATGCACATGTTATCAACAAGATTAACTATATGAATGTTTGAGACTTAGTGAGGATTAATTTTGAAAGAAAATTATTTATGATAATATTTTAGCAAATTAAATGGTCCATAATATGATATGATAGAGATCACACATAGTAGTTCCTTTTGATGGATGACCTTTGAATTAGTAGAGATTTTATAGAGTATTCTAGAATTATTAATGCAAAAGACTAGAGATTAAATATGAGATTTTTTTTTCTTTTAGAGGATATTTGTTGAGGAAATTATGGAACGAGGTGATAGAGTAAGCCTAAAATTTTTATGGTGATACATGATATTTCAAAAGTAATGTTTAATATTCTCTTGTAAAAACTATAGAAAAGAAAGTCAAGTTTCAAGTATGGTGTATTTTCACTATTATAAACAAGATTGGTTATTTTATGAATGAAGAGATGTACTAGTAGATTTATTAGAGGCATGATGTCTATATCTTGAAGTTAAATCTAAATATTTTAGAATCATTTGTATGTTTTGCACTAAAGAGTTCCTAGAGTACAATTCCGTTTAAGTATGTGATTAAAGACAAGTTTATATACATAAAATGTGAGATATAAAGAAAAGACATAAAATTAATGTTGCACTTAGATTTATACTTCTATGAAAGATGATAGACAAAGAGGCAAGAAGAAAATTTAAACATTGCATATGATATTGTAAGTCGGATATAGGATGACTTTAATTGGACATGACTTTTGAAGAAATTTTCATGTGAAAAGAAAGAATGTTAAGAAAAAGGATTAGAAATTTCTTTACATATTCACTATTACACATATTTCAAGGACAAAACCCGTAGAAGGAGGGAAGGATGTAAAACTCTAAATTTTACACAACGTTTTTCATGTTCATACGCTAAGGAAGTAAATACTGGGTCTATGTTCTTTTGCCCAAAAAGAAAAAATAAGAAGTTTGAGGGAATATAATTTACAAGGATAAGCCGACTATGTCTTCAGTTGAAAAGGAAGATATTAGGGAACAAAGGCATTTCTCTAGTCAAAGAGTTATTGAGAGATCAAAAGATTAAAGAAACTACATGGAAATGAAATATGAGATTAGGACCAATACTTTGAGAAATAAGAAAATCATATTAGTTAAAGTCTTGTGGCATAATCACAAAGAGGAGGAGGATATGTGAAGCCTACCATCCATAGTTATTTTAAGTTTCAAGGACGAAACTCTTATAAGGTGGGGAGAGTTATAATGCCTGTTGTTTTCTTCTATGGACACTTTTGTTAATTAAACCATAGAATGTGATCTTTTAAGTGCTATTATTATTAAGTTAATTAACTTTTTGTTTAGTAATGTCATAGGTGACAGCCACGAGAGAACGATGTGCTCGGGATGTTTATGTCAAAAATAATGATAAGCTTAAAATATTGTTTTTTTAAAGAGTTTCAACTTGCCCTAAATTTATAATCTTTAAAATGCTGCCCCAGAGTTATATTCTTGATAATGATATGAATTCCGTTACATATTTTCTTATTTATATAACATTTATGATGTCATGATATTTACACGTGCAATATTTTTATTAATGGAGTGAAGAAACTTGATAATATAAAGTGTTCAAAAGCAAACATTATTGTTGTATATAAATAATTATGTTTTATATTATATTATATTATATTACATTATATATATGTAAATCATAGGAAGTTTAAAAAAATAAAAGATACATATTATATATATATATATATATTAAGATAAATGTAGGAAACAGAAAAGAAAAAAAAGAATTTACCATGTCTATGGAAAAAAAAAAAAAAGAAACCGAATCAAACTAGGACTAGGGTTACTTATGCCTATAAATATGCGGCTTCAAGCACACATATTATTCCTATCTTTTTTTTTTTTTTGCCTTCATCTTTTCTCATATTCCTCTATGCTTTTTTGTTCTCTTTTCTTCCCTAAACCTCATATACCATTAGTTTGGAATTTTGTTTTCTACAAGATTTTCTCTCTCAAAGAATTTAAGAACATAAGGCATGAATTTATTTATATATATGATGTTTTAATTTTGTTAATGAATGTATTTATAGTTATGATTGTTTGGTATGATTAGGGTTTGAAATTTAGGGTCTGTTATTAAATTAGAATTTACGGCTTTGGTTTCAACTATTGAATTTTTGTGATATGTCATGAATGTGATAATTTTTTTTGGGAATATTTAATTTTGTGATGTTTATGTTTTATTTGATTTTTTGGCTTTATGAGTTTGTTACAAATTTAATATAATTTTTGTTATTAGAATGTGATATGAGAATTTTAGGGTTTTTAGTTAGTTGGTAAGGTTGCTGATAATGTTTTGAAATTAAATTATTTTATTTTGCTATGATTTTTAGATATGATATCTATATATATGTTACGAATGTCTGGGAATTTTTGTAAATTTTCATTTAATACATTTTAAATCTTATGAGCTTTCAATCACACTACTCACGAAATTTTATATGCTGATAGATTTGTATTTGTGTCTCATAGAGTTTGTCTTATACGCTAAAAAGCATCTTTTGATTCCAAAAACAATTATAAGTCATTGTTAATATGTTTATTAAGTGTCTATAAATTTTAAATTTCATATCTTTATTATGTTTCAAGATAAAATTCATTGATTATTAAGTACTCAATGGTGATGAATGTCTATATGATATGCTTTATATAATTTGTGAGTTAATAAATCATCATTTTCAATATGTTTTACATAATTTATTATTTTTCTAACGTTTATTTATATGTTTATGTCACATAAAAATTTCATATGCATATCATGCATATTTGATTTTATAAAAATGTTTGAATAAAACATATTCATTGTTTAGCATATCTAGAGTTAATATTAACTTTGAATTCAAATGTGTGTTTTGAATTACTCCAAATTTATTTGGAGCTGAATTCTAGATATGTTATGATTTTATATGTCTATGCTGTGTAATAATTTTTATAAATTATTTTATAGTATAAATAATTTAATACATAATTTTTAACTAGGACTGCTTACTATCCAGGTTTTGCTGGTAGATCTTGTAGCATTGATTATGTGATTTATTTTCAACATCAAATGAAATTTTAATGGCTAAAGAAAAATATGAGAGTTATATATATGTGTTATCTTTATTATTTCAAATTTTCATGCACTAATTGAGTGTGAATTGAGAGATATAGGGTTATGAATCCTTAAAGGTGAGTCAATTTTTATGTTTGGTAGATTTACTTAAATGTTTTGAAAACTAGAAAAAGCTATTTTGGATTAATATTTTCAAGAGAAGAAAATTTGACCGATGTTTATATATGTTAGCTATGTTATGGAATAACTCTTATACTTTATTCGTGCATAAAAGTTGAGATTAATTTCTGTAAGAGATTAAAGTTCAAATTTTCTGTCTTTATGTTCGTTGACTCTAAGTACACGTTTATGACTCAAAAATGCTTTATTTTATTAAGAATGATGTATGATGATGTAATATGGTATTAAATGATATTATGAACATGAAAATTAATTTCGTGTATTAGATGAATGATTGACATGAATACTGCAAAAGATGAGCACACCAAATACCAAGGCAATGTCACCCAATTTAAGGTTTAGTATGCAAGCAAGTCAATTAAGTATATTCTCACCTACAACATGATAAAAGTTTGTAAAAAAGTTTTGAGAATATGTTTTCGTGATAATTTTTAAGTTCGTTTTTACCTATTGCCTTCTCATGAAAACTCTTGTTGCAACAAGAAACTTTAACGGATGTTTCAATGACCAAGTATGTTAAAGGTATATGTATGTATATGTATCACTTAATTATGCATTACTTCATGTTTGTCTCACTAGGTAGACTGTCTTGCAAGGTGGACTTGTACGTTTCATTTGGGATTAGCTACCTTGCTCCTCTCGTACAACTATGTTTATATTTATGGTGCAATGCTTGGGCCCTTAAAGATAAAATGAATAATGTTTTAATATGGAAGTTTAAATGTAAATATATCTTCCATATAAACTTGTGCTTCATGCACTACTTTGATTACGATTACGATATTATATAATAATTTTTATGAAATATTTTATGCTGTGAGATAGGAATGTATACTTACTAAGCTGCACTACTTTGATTACGATTACGATATTATATAATAATTTTTATGAAATATTTTATGCTGTGAGATAGGAATGTATACTTACTAAGCTTATACTTTACTAAGCTTATACTTAGTTTCTATCAAGTTGCAGATAAGGATAAGATGCTGGTTGACTAGGATGGAGCAAAAAGACGGTCATGTGTGCATGGAGTGTTGGATTGGAGACAGAGTCATGTTAGGAAAAGAATTTAAACTCAAACAAAATTTAATATATTATGTTTCACATGTTTATTTGTTTAAGACTCAATTTTATTTCTAATATGTTCTTTTAAACTTATATTTCATTGAATGTAATATGTATTTTAGATTTTTTTTT
>CAMOHE010026874.1:23833-34699 GCA_946598075.1 Artocarpus hirsutus
TTTGGGATTAGCTACCTTGCTCCTCTCGTACAACTATGTTTATATTTATGGTGCAATGCTTGGGCCCTTAAAGATAAAATAAATAATGTTTTAATATGAAAGTTTAAATGTAAATATATCTTCCATATAAACTTGTGCTTCATGCACTACTTTGATTATGATTACGATATTATATCATAATTTTTATGAAATATTTTATGCTATGAGATAGGAATGTATACTTACTAAGCTTATACTTTACTAAACTTATACTTAGTTTCTATCAAGTTGCAGATAAGGATAAGATGCAGGTTGGCTAGGATGGAGCAAAAAGATAGTCATGTGAGCATGGAGTGTTGGATTGGAGACAGAGTCATGTTAGGAAAAGAATTTAAACTCAAACAAAATTTAATATATTATGTTTCACATGTTTATTTGTTTGAGACTCAATTTTATTTCTAATATGTTCTTTTAAACTTATATTTCATTGAATGTAATATGTATTTTAGATTTTTTTTTTAGTTTCTTAGGTTATTTATTAAAGCATACACTATATAGTTTGTTTCTATGTAATTAGTCTTAATTAGTTGTTTGATTAGAAGTTAAGAGTGCTTGCATTATATGTGTGAGGTTGTATTTGCTAAATATTTCTTTTTCTTTGTTAACTAAGCTTTCTACAGGTGGTCAATTAGTCGAATGCTTTAGGCATTTTGTCGGGCTAACTGAGGAGGAAAAGTTAGATCTGACAAGTAGAAAAAAGATGGATGTATTTCCTGGGATATTTCTCTAGCGTTATTGATTATTTCAAACTTCTTATCGATAATTATTAAATTTAACAAAAAAAGCAACATTCCCTGTGGCACTCGTAAAGGGGTGTTACAATGAATTTTTAGGTTGAAGCACTAGAACTTTGGAGACACGGTGCTATGACATAAACTTAACCAATTTATGTGGCCCAAAGAGCACCAAATTTTCTTGTTTCATTCCTAACTTTGGAAGCCTATAAATACATCATCTTAGAACACAAGTAGACACCATTTTACCAAAGTGTTCAAGTGTTATGAGAGAAAAAGAAGAGAGGAAGAGAGACATAAGTGACAGCTCTAAAGAGATAGTCTGCTTAGAGTTTTTGAAGATCATTCTTCTTCTACTTTTCCTTCATTCTCTTAAACTCCTAATGTTGTTAGGTTTATATTTTCATTGTTCTCTTTAATTATGCTAGGTTAAGTTATCTTTGGTTAAAGGTGATTTCAATATTATAAACATGGCTATATAATTGATATTTTCATAATTATTCTAAATTTTCCAATTGAAATTGTTTATGTTTTTCTATAATTATTGTTCGTGATTATTTTCGTGTTTTATTTGGGGCGGCCAACTAAATCGGACTTGAGAATTATCTATGGCTAGGTTAAAGGATCTATAATTGTCTTGACTTTTTAGTCATTAGCAGCAAATTACATTCAATAATTGCAAAAGGCTTCTGTTTGATTATGTGTGGTACATAACCTAGGTTGAATGACCCCAGTTTGTGTATTTGTTGCTTAGATCAACGTCTCTTTCTTATCTTAATGCTTTGTTAAATTGAATTTAGAGAGGTTGTTTTAGATTACTAAATGAAAAGAGATAAAATAGAAAATTTGTTTTGTTTGACGATACAGTAAAGAAAGATTAAGATCATAAAGTTTGTTGTCATCTACAATTGATTGTTTCAATAAAATATTGAAATAATTCTATGATAAATTACATAGTTAATCTCTAGTGGTAGAGAATGATCCTTTAACTATTTTCATCATCATTATTTATAATATCTTGAATTTTTGCTTTGCCTTAATTTTGTTTCTTGTGTTTTATTTATTTGGTAGTTTAATTAATTAAATTAAAACCCTCTATTTACTTAGAAAATTAATAGCTTATTAATTAAGACTAATCTTCTGTAAGAATGAGCATTAATCATCACTTAACTCAATAACGACCATACTTTTAACAAGGTCTAATTTAGTACTCCCTTGAAACCTATCAAAATCAAATGTACTAGCAACCAAGCATATTAAATATCTAAGAAACCAAAGCATAGAATCTCCAAAACTAAAGGCCAACTGTTGGATCAAAAGTCTTACAAATGCAAGTCTTGAGGGCTAGGTGATCACCGTGAGTAGGGTTGACTAAGATGTTATTACACTTGGAGGCTCCAGGAAAATAATCACCAATCTAACAAACCCAAATAAAACCAAATTGATTCGGAGAAACTGTGCGGTAGCATATATTAGATAAACTATCAACAATAATGGCTATGATCCTGAAAAGAAAATCACGAAGAGCAATCCAAATATGTGCCAACTTACTAAGTAAATATATTATGGGGATAATTTCTTCATGTTTACTAATATATTCTTCTAGTAAATACATTATTTACCAATGATTATACCTAGGAAAAAATTAGTTACCAACCTTTATTTTAAAGAAGAAGAAAAAAATGTTTACCAATGTTTATTTTTAAAATTTTTATTCATTTTTTAAAAGGTTCTTAGCTTCTTTTTTTTTACTTCAAATCGGTTAACTTAATCCTCAAGTTTCAAAAAAACTCCCAAATTGAGAAACCTAATTTTCACTAGATTTGAAATTTTTTGAACCACATAAACCCCTAGCTAGTCCTATTGCAAACGAAATCCAATGTCCTTATTTTGCAAAAAAGACAGAAGACGAGATCTGACACCCTAGTGATGGAGAGGTTTGTTCCCTTCGAAAAAGATTTATCATGATCTGCTGAAGCTTCTCTCCCTTGCAGCCACAATTTCTCTGAGATGGCAACTCAAGTCTAATGGCAATGCTAGTTTCTTCATCATGCTCATGAAGGTACGGGCAGTCTCCCTCTATGAGGACGACAGACTATCTCGATCAGGAAGGGAAAAAAGGGTAAGGTAAAGCAAGAATTTAGAAATTTTAAAGTAAAGTAGTTATCATTTTCTATCCAAAAAACCATTGCAGTTTATTTTTATTCTCCCTCACAAATAGGCTATTTGCTCGGTTCATAATTTTTCCCAGAAAATCTTTAGAGCATTCACGAACATCCCGTATGTTTTTTTTAACGATTGCAACAGAAATTAGCAAAATCCTGCCTCAACAATCATAGAAGACTCATAATTCTTTTGGGGTGAATTTAAATTTCTGGATGTCAAATAGACAAGGACCATCAGGTTTTGAAATCTTGGCAATCTACAAACTACATAGATTTTTTTTAGATGCTACACATCAAAAAGCTTGTGGACTACACTTTGGGCATGTTTACCCAAGGAAAAGATAATGAAATTGAAAAGGACAATAAAGTATTGGAGTGAGCATCTTACATTCCCTTTTTAATGTTAATTTACTTAAATAATAAAAAACAATCTCATTCCCTTTTTAACACTTACTTAAGAATGGAGATTCTTATTCAATATATTTACTAAAATATCATTTCTACATAACTAATAACTATTACATTATAACATTTAAATTTAAACACGTAAATAAATATGGTATTCATTCCTTTGGACAAAAAATCAATATTAAAAGGTATGAATGGATTGATATTCCTTTTCTTTATTTTTTATATTGTATAAGACCCATAAAGTTCACATTACTGATTCTATTAGCACACACATTATTTAACAAGGAAAGAAAATCACTCCTTACTTTTTCCTTATATTTTCTTTTGTTTTGATTCAAAGCAAACACGCCCTTTGAGTAAGAGAGAAAAAAAACAACCCTTTAGTAGCTGGCTTGTCTGCACCCTTGTCTCCTATGTTGTCCAGAGTCTGAATCTACTCATCCAAAACCAAAAAATAAATAAAAATAAAACCATATGACATTCACTTACAACTAGCTGGGAATAAAATAGAAACAAAAGAAGAAAGAAATTGAGGCACTCTCTCTTCAGTTTGGAAACGATTTGAGAATACGGTTTGTTTGCAACCATGTTTCAGAAATGGAAATAGACTTGTGAAAAAGCAATTTTACTAGGGGAATTGAAAAACAATTGAAAACCATTTTCCCTTTTTCGTTTTCAGTTTCTAGGCCTCGACATATGTTTTCATAAATATGACCAAAGAAATAACCTTTTGCTATACTCAAAAACTGTCAGAAAAACGACCAAACACAATCTCATAAATCCAACACTATTCCCAAAAAGAACCTGTTTCCCTTTCCATACTCAACCATTCTATAAACGCTCCCAAACGTGCCCTGTAACTTTTTTAGATTTGCAAAATGAATTGCAGAGAAATGCCTTTGTAAAATAACTTCTTAAAAACCTCACATTTGCAAAATGAGTACTCTTTTACAATGTGCGCCCTATTTTTACATATTGAGCGCTTTACTAACGCACCAAGTGTAAAAACGAAAAGTCAGTTTGCTAATTTAACCTTCTTAGGATGTCATTGTGGCAAATCTCTTTGAATTGCACTTAATCAGCATCACCAAGTCCATCACTCCCATCCCCTCTTTTTGATATAGGTGTGAACTGTGAACTTCCTTTCTTTGTTAGTGAAGCAATTTCAGCGTTCTTTCGCAAGACAGCCCCCGGCGACGGATAAGGGCGCTGTTGGAACAGAGGGCCCTGAGATTCACAAAAACATAAAACCATTTTTACTTGAAGCACGAGAAACTGAGACCTCTTACAAAGATACGTAAGACTATGATCAAAATCTGCAAAAACCCAACAAATGATGTGCCAATGTGCAAGATATGTGCTGCCAAAAGAGAGGAAATCATTGTAGTGGGACAATCGCACAAGAATTTTGCACAGTGGTCATATGTTTTCGATGTTTTGGAACGCAATATCGCATCATAATTAAAAAGTATGCAAATCTTACAGTCCCAAAACACAGCGGTAAGTGTTTTTAAATTTTTAATCCTATAGCGAAATTCCACCCATAGAAGAAAGATAATAGGAGTCATTAACATACTGTGGCAGTGGTGTCAGCTGCTCGTGGCTGCACTCCTTTCAGGCCAACAACCCTGCAAAATGATAAAACACAGAATGGTTAAACAGACACGTAACAGCAGCCTTATCTTCCTAGTTCCCATCACATTCACTTGTACTGAAAATAAGGGAATAAAACATTATAGAATGGTAAAAGAAAGACATACCAGCCACCTCTTGGGGCATCTGAATAAGAGCTTGGATCCATCGGATCCAACTCATCATCCTCAGAGTAAGCACGTTTTTTGCTTTCTCTTTTACCTCTTCTTCCCATTGGAGGTTTCCAGTTGGACCTATGCAACCCACAGTTAGATCAAACAATTCTATCTGAAATTTGTTTGACGAATGCTGCAATGCTTTTCTTTTAAAATAAATAAATAAAAGAGCCTTTGTTTCAAAGTTAAAAGTTGAAGAAAATATTTATCCCATGAAAAGGTTGGACTCCAAAGCACAGATTAAAATATTTCTTGAGCACTGCTCTAAGAACTATCGTGGCACAAACCCTGTCATTGCTTAGTCTGTGAACACTGACAAGCAACCGGGTAAGTGTCTATAGGTTACTTGTGCACTTGGTATCTCTAAAGAGCTTCAGTGCCTTGCTTGTCTTCAAGTGCCGTTGAAATCGTTCTTTCAAAATGTTTTTCTTTTGTATTTTAGAGGCCTAAACACCGTTTGCTGGTGGCTCAACTTTTTGATCATCCCTCAATACTGATGGTTCAATGTTTCTGATCATCCGTCCTAATTGTTTAATTGTTCACCCTCTCTCCATTAGCATTTACACCAACCACAGAGTTCAAGGAAAAAAAAATAAAAATAAGTTCCTCCTTTGTCAAGCTATGAAAGCCTAATCAAGTTCAATTTATCAAACAGTTGAAACAGAAAATTTTACACAAAAATTTGGTGTGGCAATATATGATAAGAACAAAAGACCAATATGCTTCAATCCTTGTATTAAAGATGACGAAATTTTAATCATAACTGCAGTCAGGAAAAGCATAATCTTAACAATTACGTTCATTATGTCACATGTAATTCAACCCAAAGCAAACCAGTTATCTCAGGCCAAAAACAGTATGTGAAAATTATCGTACCTCTGGTTGGGAGTCTCTCTGTCAGAATCCCCTTTCATTTCTACCGGATTGCTAGTCTGATGGCAATTATTGTCATTGGCTGTCAAAAACTGGCTTTGTGGGAGATTAAAAATTCTGCATTAGATATAGTTTCCAGAACCATGTTGGCAGTTAGTTCACTTTGATGAAACCAATTCAGTAGTAGAAATTTACATAACCCATGAGAACAATACAGCGCAATAAAGAACAAGGGACAGCAAACAAGCTGATTAGTACCAGAACCGAGAGAAATGTGAATGGAATTTTTATTGAATTTTTTGCAACTGAAATGGAAGAAATACAAGGAACAAGAAAGGATGGTTGTGGAGCTTTCGAGAGGCACCACTCTTTTCAAGAGACAATCTACCAATTCCCCACCATTTACCTCTCACTCACCACTAATTATACTATGCATTAAAACCAAACGAATAACAAAAGCGGTTATAGGTAAGAGACTCATTCCCCTATGCAATCAGCACATTCACGCCTATTACATCAGCCTTCTCTCTGATCACATGCCCTGCACACACAATTCCCACGCCTAAGCCACACGTTTAGCATACCTCGCATAAGTCCAGTGTATTGGAGGCGTAAAAATACCCCCAGCCCAGAGTCACCTTGTCCTCAAAGGTGAAACTCAGGGAATTGCCTCTGGATCAGCTCAAAGGGCTCCCATGTTGCCTCATAAGCAGGGAAGTCTGTCCATTTAAGTAGCACCTCAACCCCTGTATCCAAACCAGCCCCGCCTGCACCGATACCGAACACAGCCTTTGGCTCAACAAGCAATTCCAAGTCATCAGACAATTGCAAAGGAAGGGGAGTGAGCTTGAGGTTGGTGCCAAGAGCCCAGTACAGCCGACTGACATGAAAAAAAAAAGGGTGGATAGCAGCAGTAGATGAAGCTGCAACTTGTAAGCAACGCTGCCAAAGCGAGCTACCATTGCAAAAGGCCCATAGAAACAAGGGGACAACTTCTCATCTTGTGGCGGTAGGCCACAACTTGAGAAAAACTAAGTCCCCCACATCAAAACTGAGATCGTGTGGCCATCCACCATGGACTTCATTTTCTGCCGTGCTCACTCCAAATGCAACTTCAGCTCAGCCCAAGCCCACAGCTGTTTGTCAACATCCGACATCAAGGAAGAACCTGAAGTATAGTGGATAACGGGCGCCTTTGTGGCAGCATGGAAGGAAGTGTTGTACGAAAATTCCTCCCATGGAAGCCAGCGAGCCCATTGCTTTGGTTCCGATGATGCCAAACAACTTAGAAACAGAGATAAGTTTCAACGTAGCGGTTAACAACCTCCGTTTGGCCATCCGTTTGAGGGTGGTAGGTGGTGCTATGCTTCAATTCAGTGCCTTGCAACTTAAACAACTCTCCCAAAAATGGCCGTGAAAAATCTTATCCCGGTCCAACACAATGGACCTTGGTATGCCATGGAGAGGCACCAGCGAGTCGACGAAAGCGGCAGCCACAGAGGGAGCAGTGCAGGGGTGCTTCAGCCTAATAAAGTAGCCATATTTACTTAGCCTGTTAATTACTACCATGATCACGCTAATGCCTTCAGACTTTGGAACACCTTTGATGAAATCCATTGTGAGATCGTCCCACACGAGATCAAGAATTGGTAGGGGCAGCAAGAGGCCGGCGTGGGTTATAGCTTGGCTTTTGCTAGCTTAGCAAACCGAACAAGCCACCACATACTCTTGTAGGCCCTTCTTCATGCCTTCCCAAAAGAAGCTAGCCACTGCCATCTTCAATTCAATGTCTTAAAAAAGCCCAAGTGACCCCCAACATTGCTATCATGGCACTCCCCTCAGCACCAACGGTATCATCGCTGAACCCCAAGATAACACCAAACAGCCCTTGTACAGCAAATGGCCTTGCACAGTAGCATATCCGGGTCAACAAGGTTGATTGTTCTGCAAGGCAGCCACCACCTGTTGGATCTTCAGATCATAAGGAAACCTATTCATCAATTTCTTCGAGTTGCAGAGTACAAGAAAGGGTTAGGGCCACCAATCCTACTACTGAATTCCTCCTGGACAAAGCATCAGCTACCCAGTTCTCTGCTTTTAATTTATATTGAATATCAAAATCATATCCCAGCAGCATGGCGAGACATTTCTGGTGTTCCAGACAAACCAACCTTTGCTCCAAAAGGAACTTGAGACTCCATTGGTTGGTGCATACCACAAACAACTACCCAAGTAGATAATGTTGCCACTTCTATATTGCAAGCACAATGACCATCAACTCCCACTGATAGACAGACTTCAAGCGAGATGAGACCAAAAGGACATGGCTACAATATGCAATTGGATTCCACAATAAAAGGCTTCATAAAGTCATGTAAGGCCAATACTGGAACTGTGGTCATAGCTTCCATGAGCTTGCAAAAGGCAGCCTCTACAGTTGGAATCCAATGAAACACATCCTTTTTCAACTACTTAGTCAACAGCCACGCAAGCTCACTAGAGCCCTTAACAAAACGCCTGTAATAAACAATGAGGCCAAAGAGCCCCAAAGTACTAGATCTTCGAGAAACGAGAATAGGAAACTTCATTTATTTTTTTACAGCTAAAACGGAGGAAATACAAAGAAAAAAAAAAAAGGATAGTTGTGCAGCTTGAGAGGCATGACTCTCTCCTAGAGACAATCTAACAATTCCCTACCATATTCCTCTCATTTACTACTAATTACACTATGCATTAAAACCGAATGAATAACAAAGATGGTTACACATAACAAACTCATTCCCCTATGCAATTAACACATTCACGCTTATTGCATCAACATTCTCTCCAATCACATACCCTGAACACACACTTCCCGCGCCTAAGCCATACATTTAGCACGCCTTGCATAAGTCCAACGTATTCAAGGCTTAACACAAGATTGAATTTTTTTTAGGGTTAATTGCTCCTTCAGTCCTTTACCTTTCGAAAGTGAGCATTTGGCCCCAACCTTTTTTTTTTCAATTTGACCAATCCAAACTTCTTGTTTTAGATACAAAAGGATGAATTTAGCTTGCAGCTGTTAAATTTCTCCCTGTTTTGCATCACATGTGAGGCACATGACCTTAAATTCCTATAAAAAGACTAAAATACTCATGTCTAAACCAACAACAATTATTTGAAAATAAAAAAAAATTATATTCATAAATAAATAAAATATGTATTGAAAACCGTGATTTGTCTTCTCCGTCGGCCGCCACTGCCAGTAGATCGGCATTCGCCGTCATTGTTTGCAATCCATCATCATCATAACTACTCTCTTCATCGTCACCACCATCATCTTCTTCATCATTACTCGCAACGACAATAACAAGTATTTCTTACATGTATTTCTTTTTTCTCTCTCCTCCCTCAAGATCTCCTTTTTTTCTCTCTCTTCCACAGTTTAATTTTACTCATTTTGGATTTTGCTTCCTTTCTTCTCCTGCATTTCTTTCTTGATTTGGGGATTGCTGCTTATTATTAGGTTTTTCCATTTTCCTTTGGCTAATTTCATTTTGTCTCTCTCACTTTGGTGGAAATTTCAACTTGTTTCGATGGAAAATCAAGATTAATTTTGATTATAATTTTTCTTTTTTACTGTCTCTCTCCACTCTTGTTTGAGTAATTTCAAACGTGAACTTGCTTTCCTCAACATAAACAAATTATAAAAACGATTGTTTTTTTTTTTTTTCAATTAATTTTAAGGGTTTTAAGAGAGGCCCAGAAAAAAGATTTATACGAAATTATAGAGGAACATACTCGGAAGAGCCATAGAAGCACGACGGATTTTTTTTTGTTTATACCTAATTTTTTTTCGTATTGATTCTACTTCTACTGTGATTTGTTTAGTTGATTTTTATTATCATATTGGTTGCTTTCATTTGGTGATTGAATGGGGGGTTTTCTTTTGGTTCGTTTGATTAATGACCTTTAGAAACAAGGTATTCCGAAAGATAAGAAAGAGATTCTTGTCGGCAACTTCCCATGAAGGAGAAGAAACGGAGAGATTTGCGATACCGACATAGGAGAGGACAAGCTAACGTGGGAGAATTTTTTTTCTTTTTTTGGGCTACAAGACATGGTGGCTTCTGATTGGTTATTGTTGCTTTCAAATTACAATTAGTAAAATGCCCCCCATAATGAGGTCATGTGCATCCCATGTGACTTGGAATAGTGTCCTTTTAAACAAACCGTTAATTAAATTCGTCCTTTTGCACCTAAAACAAAAGGTTTAGGTCAGCTAAAAAAAAGATTGGGAACAAATATTTACTTTCACGAAAGGTTAAAGACCAATGGAGCAATTAACCCTTCTTTCTATTTGGTAAACAATATGATGGGGAACAACAAGAATAGAAAATAAAAACTAGATACTGAGGCCAGCTCAATTACTATGTGAAGTTTTGTTTGAATGAAAAATACTGTTTTCTCTTATTCCATTATTTGAGAATACAAACAGATAAGAAAATATTCAACAATAAATAAGAAAGTTCCTAATTAAAGGAGAGTATATCTCCATAGAATTTGGTGAATAAACGTATCCCCTAAAACAAGCCTACTTAGCTGTACAAAATATATTATGCATAGCTGTATAAAATATTCTCCATATCCTAGTTGTAAGGACCTGGATTTCTACATCCTCCCTCAAGCTGGGCTGTAAATGTTGAGTAAGCCTAGCTTGGACTTCATCTCTTTAAACTTTGTCTTTAACAGTGCCCTAAAATGTCTACTATTTGTTGAGCACTCGGAATGTAGGAGAGATTGATTGCGCTACCTTCGAGTTTTCTTTAATGAAATGTCTATCTATCTCTATATGTT
>CAMOHE010026878.1:0-22368 GCA_946598075.1 Artocarpus hirsutus
TCTCGTTTAATCTTGTCCATTTACAAAATAAAAAATGATTAAAAAAAAGAAAAAATTACACAGTTATGTCACATTGGGAAAAGCCAAAACCAGCGGAGGGAAGGGCTTCATAGCCTGACCTTCTCATTAGAGAAAGGGGAGCTTATTCTTTTTATATTAACAATAATAATAAGCTGAGAATCGCGAGAGTTGTAAGTCCTCCATTGAATTGAATGGGTTGGGAAAGATTACATTTATTAAAATTCCTCCTCAAAAAAAGAGTATTAATTATTGCAGTCTTTTAGTATTTATTCTTAGTTAAAGAAAATAAATGCCAAATTTACTTAATAAATGTTTTATATTTTCTAAAACAAAGGTACTTTGTATGGTGAAATTCAAGTATTATTTTAAGACGTTTTAATAATCTGTTGATAGGATTCTATTCCCATTCAAATAAACACTCGAAAAGAAATTTGATTGTTTCTTATTAATTTTATAGGCGGTTTGGCATATTGGTTCAAGCTTTATAGGTGTTTGGTAATTGGTTTAAATCAAGAACAGTGTAAAGCTTTTACTACTATAGAGTAAAGTAAAAGAATGTTATAAAAAAGTTTCTCATATGCTACAGTATTTTGACCCTTATAGGTCTAACTACGCTCCTAAACGTAGTCTCAATGAAATAGAAATTCTAATTGCCTTGAACTTCAATTCAAACAAATCTATTATGTTGATGAGAATGTAAAAGTGTATATTTTCTAAGGTTAAAATAATTGTTTTATACTTTTATTTCTTATTAAATACTCTAATTAATGCCATTTTTGTGTTAATATAATGTGTTTTCATGTTTAATAATATTTTTGTTAATTTTCAGAGTTGTTTTAGTGTGTTTAGTTTGTAAATAATCAAAACCATAAAAAAAAATCCACTTATTTTATTTTAAGTCTTAATGTGTTTAGTAATGTGTTTTAAGTTTTTAAATATGTTCTATTATATTTTTGATAATTTCTAAAAATATTTCTAAACCTTAACAATCATATTTGTGTCAAACCAAAAAAGACAAAAAATTTTAGAATTTTGTATAAATTTTGTATGTTTTATTGTAAAATAAATATTTTTAATAATTATTGTAAATAATTTGTTTGTAAAATAATTAATTTAACGTTTTTGTGAATTTCATATTTAAAATCTGAAGAAAAAATAAAACAAAACCACACAAAAAGAGGTAAAAAAAGACAACAAATGTAAATAATGCATTACATCAATACTTGCATCAATATGATGTCATCAAATATTAAAAAAATAAAAAAAACCAGCCATTAGTTGGCTGGTGTCGCGAAGAAAAGGGGGAATCAACTTGCCATGTTGTTATAAAATAATGATAATAAAAATAAAATAATATAATATAATAATTAATATAATAATATTTTTACTATTTAAATAATGATTTTTTATCACTATAAAAGTAGAAGTTCCATACCTACTTGATCGAGTCAATTGCCTTGCTTGTACTTATGGGTTGGTGTTCAGTGTACCCTACTGTGTCGAAAAAAAAAAGCTTTCGAAGGTCATCTCGAGCTACTTTGGTTAGTGCAATAGGAAGGAACTTTCTAAGGTCAATGCGAATAGAAGTTTACTATGGTCAGTGCACAGTGTAAGAAAAAAGTGCTTAGTTTCGTTGGAAAAACCAACGCTTCCCACAAGTCTTTCTTCCTTTTTAGAGCAAGAAGCAGAACTACAAAAAAGCTTTCTTTATAGATAACTAATTCATTTTCAAGTATAGTTGAGAGACTTTCTCCAAGAAATGGGTAAATAAAATGGAAAGATCAGAACATGGGAATAGATCTGGGAGATTTCTCCCCCTGAATGCACACATCCACGGGCCTGTGGCCCCTTCTCTCATTCTTCTTTCAGTAATTTTCTATTGTTGAACCTCTGCTCAGCAGTATGTCTTAAAAATAATAAGATAATGTCTAAATTAGTATAAAGAGTCTGGTGAGATAAAATGATGATCTTATATGCATAGTATTTTGGTATAAATTTTGATTTTATATCTATGTTGTAATGCTTATATTTTTATAGAATAAATTATATTTTTTAAGTCTTTTGTAATTATTGTTAATATTGTTATGCTGCCTAATTTTTACATAAATTCAGTCATACTTTTTTGTGTAATTTAATTGTGTTGCATAATTAATATTAATAATATTAAAGTCATACTCGTTTATTAAGTTGAGTTTTTGCTGTATTATAGACATGGACCAGCATAATATATACTTGGTAATTCTTGATTCGTTGTCGATAGAAGATGACATAGTGTATTCTTATACTATTTAATAAGACGAGGTGTTGCCAGAGTTAACACAATAATTTATTTCATTAAAATATATTAATTTTGGTTTGTTATTATTTTTTTTATCTTAAAATTATGTTAATTATAATTATAGTGACAGCTGTTATAATTTTCATAATTAGTGTACCTAATTATTAGTGAGAGATGATTTGCTACTTTTATAAGAAAACCCTTACTGTATTATGGCTTGCTATGTTGTCGCTCTCGATTGACTTATAAAAATAGTAAAAGTGCTTGTAATTAACGAGAAATGATATAATAAATTAAATGCTTTAGATAAATATTTCTTTAGAGTTTAAATTCTATATTAGTTGTGAAACACACAAGGAATTCTCAAAGTTTCACCGTTTTAATTTTATATTTTAAATTTTGGATTAAAAGAATCACAAAAATATTTCTATTGTTTAAACTTTATTTTGAAAAATTACTTGTCTTTTTGAATGTTTATTTTTAACAATCTCTCTAGTTATAAAATTTTCACCTTTATGTGAATAAGACAACTTTTTTATACTACAAATATATGCCATTTAAGAAAAAACATTTTGTACGAATCAAATATGTAAATAAAATAAGTGACATACATTTGGAAGCGTGCCTGTTCATTCGGAAGACCTTATCCTATGATGAGAACTATGAGGCCTTTTTTTCGTCCACTAGATTTGGACTCAACAGTAAAAAGCAAACAAGCTCTCTTTCGTTCAATGAGTTTAAACACACCGGATTTATTAAAAAATGCAAAAAGAAAAGTCTAATCTTGTAGGTGACTGTTTGGGTGGGTGGTGATCGCCCTTGGCGATGCTAGATGGCGATGGAGGTCGCGCCACTGGTTGCCGTCAACCAGGCATTTCGAGGAGGGGTCGGTGGGGGCCTCCAAGATCGTTGGTGGAGGTCGTGATGGGGTGGTATCGCACCTTCCATCACATTGCAACAGTTGAGGTTCGCAAACTGTCGTGACCCATCGTTGTTGGAGCGGGTGCGACTGAGATCGCGTCTCCAACATGACGCCTTCGCGTCCATCGTGGTTACGTCGCCATTCGGCCGCCATTAGAATGCCGTTGATCCGCAGCCGTCAAACCCTCACACATCCCCTCGACGTCGCAAGTCTCTTCCCACCTACCACCCCCTCCGTGGGAAGACCTTATCCGTGTTGATGACGATGACGACTCCCCACCCCCCAACAGACTTTTTTTTCTTGATGTTTTTTGGGTTTTCCTTTTTTTTTTTTTATTGTTATTTTAAAAATGACAGGGTGAAAATAAAAAAAATGATAGGGTAAATTAAGGTGTTTATTTTGTTTTTATGAGATTTAGATTTGAACAATTGAATTTTAATTTGACAGTCAAAAAATAAAAATGATAAAGGGGACTCATCCTATCCTAGCATTACCTCTACATCTTAACAAATATTTATAAGTACACATTCGTCTTGCACCCCTGAAAACAACGCGAAGAAGTCCGAACACGCCGTACGTTCCAAAACAACACGAGCCTTTGCAAACACATATCAAATTAAGATTATACAAGTTACGAACTAACTAATTATTCCTGTCCTAGCAATGCAACATAACATTAGACATGTTTACAGAACAGTACTAGAATACTAACACTAGCTAGCAGCTACTGCATTCCCTGGGTCCGTACTCCTGGGGAGATCCCAAATGTCCAAGTCCATGAGGACGTCTGACCAACAATTTTGTTGGCCATTATCATCGTCAACGAGGACATGAGAACTACCACCACTGTCCATGACATCATTCGGCGGCGATATTCTCGAGGCGGCCGGTTCAGCTTCTTCAGACAAAAAGCAGTTTGCGATAATGATGTTATCATCTTTGTTAGGCTCTCCATGATCTAACAAGCCATTACTACTGCTTATGGTTCCTTGGTCGTATGTCCTGTCCTCTAATAAGCTTTCCCACCAGTATTTAGTAGTCCCCTTTACAACCGGTACCACTGGCTCCATATTATTATTATTATTCTTATTCTTCTTGTTATTATTATTATTATTATTATTTTCTGTTGATCGGATGTTACAGTTATTACTTGTAATAGTGGTTGTAATACTAGTAATATTGTTCTTTTTCATCAAAGAGGGCTGTTTTTTTAAGGTCCGAGGACGAGGCTTAAATATGTTGGATTTCGAAATAATATTACCATCGTTGTTGTTGATAATTGTTTTAGTGTTTTTGATCTCATGGGTGAATGCCACCTTCTTGCGCAAGTGAGAATTCCAATAGTTCTTCACATCATTGGCTGTTCTTCCTGGAATCCTACCAGCGATTAATGCCCATCTGTAAAACAAGTAAAACATAGACTAATTATTTTAGCTACTTATTTATGAACAAAGAAATTAAACATGTTGAAATCAACAATCAAGAAGGAATTTTTTAGATTAAAAAGATTGTCTTCCTGTTCCATGGTCAGAATAAGATGACGTTCACAAAGGGTATCCGTTTGAAGCTAGCACTAATAAACGCTTCAAAAGTATCACAAAGATGATGATGAGCAAATTGATCCGAGTTAAATATCGCCATCTAACATTTATGGTCTATCAAGGGAATGGCAGCCTTAAAAAGTGAAATTGATAAAATGATCTTTTTTGTGGTGTAAAAAATGGACCGCTGAGACTTTTGACGTTATTTATAAATTAAAGTTTAAGAGAAGTTTTACGATAAGACTTTCTATTAAAGTCATCATGAGGTGTAAATTTTCTCTTTTTTTCATGGTAACTTCTAGAGCATGGGAATTTCGTACATTGATACGGGATAAGAAAATAACCTTTAAACACGGATTTTTTTTTTCTACCCCTAAAAAAAAAATTCTTGCAGTTTAAAATATTAAAATATTGAAGAATTATTGCCAATAGATTATGCAACGAATCGGTAAAGTTGAATTGGAAGTCCGAAATTATCTTTGATTGATCTCTGGCTAAACTCTTGTTTCCTTAAGAAAAGCTAGAGTCTTACTTTTAGTAGAGGTTTATACGTGTCTGATTTACTAATATATGTATATATATCTTTTAGTAGAGGTTTATACGTGTCTGATTTACTAATATATATATATATATATCTTGAATAAATAATGAGAGGGGATAACTAGTATCCAAGGAAGGGAAATAGAATATCTCAATTAAGTTAACACTTATTTTTTACCTCATACCATATTGAACCTCCCACTTGAATTTATCAAGTAATTTACTACTCTAACATCAAAACTTTCTACATTTTGTAAATTTAAATTTTTTTTTTCTTTTTAAACTTAAATTTGTTTAGGCATTTTCTAAGTTTACGTGGCATGGTTATTCATGACAGACAAATTATCGCCAGGTCTTATTATGTGACACATATCACACACACATATCATAGGTCTTCAAATTTTATAATCTTTGTAATTTAGGTCTTCATTTTAAAAACTTGGACATTCAGTTGCCTAAACTCTTAATCTATTAGCACATAGGTCTCCATTTTAAAGATTTAGACATTTAGGTCTCCGAACTCTTAAGTTATTGGCACTATTGATTCCCATCATGTTTTTATTGTAAAAGATATCAATATTTTGAGGCTTTTTGTTCCTTAGGTCCAAAATACATATATATTTTTAACAAAAAAGTCCCTAAAACTTTTCCTTTCTTCTTTGAAAGCATAATTTCTTATTGTCTTTGTAAAAATGCAAAAAATATGTTATTGGGGACCTTTTTGTTAAAAAAAATATTTCTAGGACTTAAGGAACCATAAGGCCTCAAAATATTGTCATCTTGTATAGCATTTAATAACAAAAAAAAGAGACTAACAGTGATAACAAATTAAGAGTTCAGGACTTCAATATCTAAATTCTTAAAATATGGATTAATGGCGCTAATAAATTAAGAATTTGGGGACCTAAATATCTAAATTCTTAAAATGAGGACCTAAGTGCTAATAAATTAAGAGTTTGGGGACTTGAGTGTTCAAATTCTTAAAATGGAGACCTAAATGTCAAAAATTAGAAAGTTTAGGCACCTATGATGCAAATATCTGTAACATATAGGTTATATATGATATAATTAATTACATAATTGTACCTTTTAATTCTAATTATTTTTCAATTTTGTCCCTCTATTCTTAGAAACTATAAAAGTATCCTTGAAATTTTAAAAACTTAATTTAATTCATCCAATGAATAGAAAAAATTGGACAAAATAATATGACTACTCTTAAATAGTTATGATAAATATTTAATATGTTAAAAACCATAAAAAATCCAAAAAGAAAACATCAAATTTCAAAAAAAAGATCTTAAGTTTTATGAATTTTTAAATTGTAAGATATATTTTAATATTTTTTTCAAGAAAAAACATATATTTCATTTACAAATTAGGTTTTGTCAATAGTATTTTTATCTTATCTCTATTTTTTAAGTCAAAAAGTCTAGAAGAGATAAAATTGAAACAATTTTTTTAAATTTAAAGGATGCCTTTATAGTTTTTAAAATAGAGAGACAAATTGAGAATTAATAAAAATTAGAAGGCATAGTTATGTGATTAACCCCATATAATATGTTGACATTCAGGACATGTGGAGAAATCAGGTAAAGAATATTTAAACTAGTCCTTTTGTCTCCTTTGATGTCAATATTAAGTTGGCCATCAACTACATCTCAAGTTCCACGTCAGCTTATTAGAAAAAATTTTGGTATTGTTTTGAGAGTTTTTGAAATGTTTTTGCATGCAATTTGAGACAAAAATTTTAAAAACACTCTAAGCACAATTCCTAAAAAAAATTTATTTTTCAAAACAAAATAATTTTCACTTATTTCGAAAACACTACCAAACGAGCTTATTTATTTGTGTACAGACTCAATTAGAAAAGAAAAATAGGATCTCTTTCAACTAAAACCTTTTTTTATACATTGAAGAATATATATAGAACACCAACCCTCCCAAACCCCACTAACCCAGATAGTTAGAAATAGTAAACTTAATATTAGAGTTAAACTAAGCATTTACTTCACATTGCCCGTGCTTCTATTATTATTTTGACACTTATAGATATAACGAAATAATTAGAAAAAGGCTAAAGATTACAAGTAACACTGCTACATTATTAATTTTTTTTTTGTAGTACTAAGATACAAAAAATAATTTGTAAATAACATTTGTGAGTGTCATAATCACCTCATATTATCATGACGTGTAGTAATCATCGAAATAACGTTTTGAAACAGTAACACATAGGTAAATAAATGCATTGTAAGTTAATAATTAAGCTTGTGTATGACAGTTAGTGGTCCACACCACTTTCTTATTATAAACAGTGTGAAGCTCTCACATGTTACAATAATAATAAAAAAATCGCTATAGTGTAAAGCTCTTACATGCTATAGTAAAAAATGTTCTAACTAACGGTTCTCATCACCCTCCCAAACACTCTATAAAACTAAATTAACCAATGTTTCTCGATAAAATAACCCTTTAAGTTTTAGTGCTTCAATAATTGACTTTTTATTTTTTCTCTCTTTATTATTCTTGACGATACAAGACCAATGGTATAAATGCGCCGATTCTAAAACCGACTCTAAATTTGTTAGAGTGCCTCCTCCTGACCGCTTTGCATCAACCCACGTGAAAGAGACTGATATGCAAATATAACCACACAGTACAAATTCATTTTCATAAAACATGATATATATTCACAAACAAATTGCATTTTCTTTTGCTGAACATATATGCACACATATATCTTATAATGTGGTATATATGTATGTTTTCTGAGTACTCCAAAAAGTGTCACAATGCAAGAGTTTTTATGGTACTCTAATTAAGCACTATAAATGCTGATAGCTACAGACATGATATATCTATGAATGGCGTGCGTGAGTGTGTGTGCGCGTGTGTGTATATATAACAGACGGTAGTGCACTTGCCTGTTGCCTAGAAGCTTGTGCAGTCTAAGAATGAGATCGACCTCATCAGCTGTGAATTCCCCTCTCTTGATGTCCGGCTTCAGATAGTTCATCCACCTCAACCTACAGCTTTTCCGGCATCTATTCAGTCCTACAAAAAAAAAGCAAGAAACAAATATTTAGTCAAACGACGTAATAAATATTTGAGCTTGTTATATAAACTCTGTCATATAACATGAAAAAATTACCAGCTCTTGAAGGAACAAGCTGCCATTTTCCTTCACCGTACTTGTCTATGCACTTCTTAAGAAGAATATCTTCCTCTCTTGTCCATGCACCTTTTCTCACCCCGCCCGCAGAGGAACACCCCACCATGTATATGACTTTTTATTTTTTACTATTGTTAGTATTACAAGTACTCTTATAAATTATAACCTAACTGCTAAAACTACTACAATCAAGTAGACACACTAGAAGGGTAAGTACAATTGTGCTTTAAAAAGTTTCTTCCAAACCAGCTAATATATAGACAGATGATACCCTCCCCAATTTTAGGCTTTAAAGACATCAGTGATCAGTGGTCATGGTGACGTGCAAATCTCACATCTATGCAAAAATATTAAAAAAGAAAAAAAAAAGAGGTGTTTTTAATGTATAGTTGTGTGCAAATTTTTCCATGACTCTTTAGTCAGCTAGCTAGCTACCAGTCCAACTCGTTGGAGCAGCGAGTCAATGCGGTGATGCATTAAGCAGTAGTCCCACAATATCACATGTACTTTTTTTTAATGGTAATTTGTATTTCAAATTAAGAAAATACACATATTTATACCCACTTTAATGACCTTGCAATACAAAAGAACTTAATCCCATCTAAAGATTGGTTCCACTTGTAAATCTTTTACTTAAAGATAATTTAGTCATTTTAAATGTCAAAATTAACTATTAACTAAAGTGTAAGTTTGTATATTAAATCTAATCTACAGGTATGTATTTGATGAGATTAAAAATAAAAAGTATGAAAATTTTGAATTAATCTAAAATAGTAGATATAAAAAGATAAATATCTCATTGGTAAACCATGTGTCTTAATTTCGTTTTTTTTTATTGCTCCAGGTACTGATTTAAACTTTAAGAATAGAAAGAAACAACAGAATCATAAAAGGGACCTCTCAATGGTAAATTATTTCTATGGTTGGTGCACGTTTCTAATTAAGGTTACACATATAATATAATCAAAATCTCACATTAAAATAAATAAAAAAAATCTGTTATAAAATATAACCATACTGATAGCTTTTTTTCAATATTACTATTTTGTACTCTTTCATCCTAAAATAGGAATAGACAACTTGTATGCAAAGGAACAAGGATACTAGTCAAACTTAAATAGCATAATACACTTCGTTAGGGTGTTTGGAAGGTGGTGGGAACCAGTGGTGAGAACCACTTTTACTGTAGCATATGAGAACTTTTACACTGTAGCAATTTTTTTTATTGTTACTGTAGCATGTGAGAGCTTTTTACTGTTCATAATTGATTTTGTGGTAGAAACCGTAGTTTCCACCACTTTGCCAAACACCCCTAGTTTCTAGCCCATAAAAGGTGCTTAATGGTAAACCCACACATGAACTAAGATCTGCAAACTGAATTTATTAACCTAAGGGTATTAACCTTGAATTTATTAACTTCATCTATTTTTGCAGATCAATTTATTGATATTACTAGTTCACAATTCGCGTGTACAGGAAGCTTCTTACACTCCCTTGTCAGCATTCGAATGATCACAGGGGGCCAATTCCGCAAGGAAATCTGTCCAAGGGATTTGCTGCCCTTCAACATGATTAGCAGTCATGTTTGTAGCATTTGGCATTTGTAGTTCCATTTCTTCCTCAAAAGAAAAGTTTGGGATATTGAAGCTCTCCCTTGTAGTACCACTTCCAGAGCATATGTTTTCTTGATCGTCTGACAAACTTTTCCACCACTTAATCTGACCGACCAGCATTGTATCGGTTATCGCAAGCTCGCTATGATTGTCTCTTGGTGGAAGTACCTTGATTTAAGAGCCAATATAGCTTCACAACATTGCTTTTACGTTCCTCATAAATCTCTTTATAATTTGTTGCGCCCTTCACCAATTCGGCCTTTGGCTGCGTATGTGGTGGTAACATATAGAGAAAATAACATGTTAGGAAAAATTTTAGAAGTTGTGTTTTTTATGCTATGTTTAAAAGAATTTATACCATATTATTATTTATATTATATATTAAATTATATCACAAATAAACATAAAATATATGACATTTAAAAATGTAAATCTTAGAATTTCATTTGCCAAAATTCCAGCATATGTGTATATATATTCAGCAAACATATGTTTTATATATGCCCTTGCGAGGACGTCAACAGTTTTCATACATCATACACTTGTCCAGTCGTGTTACTTAGGGATTGATGGGACTATGTGTAGTCTTTTTCAGTGATTGATGTGACTATGTCAGTCGGTGCAACCGGTTCACGCGAGTCCGTTTGCTAGTATAGCTAGAGTATGTTGGTGACTGGCTGGAAGTTGTAAGTGCATAATAGTCATTTTACCCGAACTTTGTTATTTTGGAAATAAACTATTTCATCAGATTTCGAGTGTAAAGCACGACATCATAACATTTCGTGGCTTGAAGGTAACATGATCTGTGGCTGACGTGTTACAAACGTTGGAAACAAAGCCCCTTGTTTTTGTTTTTAGAATTTTAAAAAATATTTTTACATTTTTTTTAAATAAAAATTTTAAAAATATTTTTAGTATAATTTTTTAAAAAATTTTATTTTTTTTAAAAAAATATTTTTATTTATTTTAAAAATAATACTTAACAACCCTAAAATTACTCCGTTATTCTCTCATCCTTTTTCTCTTTTTCTTCCGCCGCTAACAGCGTAGCTCCACCCCCCTCGCCGGAGTGCTGCCCCCATACAATGCCAACGCCGCCTTTGCACAAGCCTTGTTGCGACCTATTACTACCTTCCCAATCCCATCCTACGCAAAAAGTTCATTCCAACCAGCTCTTTCATCTGTTATTTCCTTTCTCTCTTTATAATGTCCTCTCTCTCTTCTCCAATTGCGTCTCTTGTTCTCCCACTACCAAAGGATCTGTTGTTCTTTTGCAACAAAATTTTGGGGAAAAAAATATGATTACATTTTCATCTTTAGATCTCTTTACCTTTTCTCATGAGATTTGATCAAGGAAGAGATGAAGAAAATAAAGACTTGTTTCTTTTATTTTTTTCAGTCAAGTTAAATAATTACTTTCAATTTGTTTTTTTTTTTTTGTGCTTTTTAGATTCTAGTCTCCTTCTCCTTCTATGAGATTTCACTCTCTCCTCTGGAAATGCAATAGTTACTCAAATATTTTTTGCTTTTGTAAAAAGACTCCGATAATTAGTTGTTCCTTGACAATCAACATGAGGAGTAAACTTTCTCCTCAAGAAAACCCAAAAAAAAAAAAAAAAAAGAATAGAGAATAGAATGTATTTATTAGAGTATTGTGATCCAATAGAAAGAAAGGTAGAGAAAAGAAAATAACTTGGCCGCTTACTACAACAACTCTTTAGATTTAAATTTTTGGATACGTATTTGTCTCTCTTAAAATTAAATTAAATGAATTTAAATTTAAGTTTTAAGAGTTTTAATCCTTCGAATTCTTTGGATTTAGATATATTTGCTATTATATAAGCTAAAATTTTTCTCTTATATTTTAACAAAAAGATCTTTTTAATTTAATATCTAATTGAAACGATTTTTTTTCTTGTTGCATTTGAAATAAAGAGAGAGTAAATCAAGATTTATATTATATATTTTTTAGGATTATGAACATTAAAAATTTTGTTAGATTTGTTAAAAAAAAATTTTCTACTATTTATCCAAACACAAATTTTAATTTTATTTTCTATTCAGATTGACACTTTAAATGTACATCTAAATGTCAATTCAGATAACAATTTAAAACACCAATTTAAATCATATAACTTAAATCAAAATAATACAAATCAATACAATTTAAATTTATTTATCAAACAAACCTTATAGCTACAATGGAAGCAAAGAGAATTAAGAGGTTAAGGGTTGATATCTTTTGCAATCATAGCATATTATTTGAACGGGTCTTGAGATTTATGGATTAAGAGGTTGGAAGTTAATGGCCCTGATTGTTTTGTTTTTAAAATTTTTGAAAATATTTTTATATGTTTTTCGAGGTAAATATTTAAAAAACACTTTCAGCATAATTTTTTAAAAAAATTTATTTTTTAAAATAAAAATATTTTTATTTATTTTAAAAATAATATTAAATTACCCCAACACCTGCAGGACTGGTTGTGGCAGATTTTAAGACCTAGAGATATGTATCTCAACATTATTGGCGTCGTTCTCCGCCCATTTGTAGCTTGCGATTCTATTGCTAATCAAACGTGGAGAGACAAGCTGACAACTGGTAAAGCAGAAAACATTGGTCTGTTTCAGAAGAAAAGAAAGAAGGAAGATATCAGAGTGGAAAAAAGAAATGGAGAAAATTTAACCCGCAATATCAAACGGGTTTTAGAACTGACACAGATTTGCTGTCCCATCAATACGCCTGTCCTAAATTAGTCCGTTCCTTTTGATCTGGACGGTTCTAGACAAATGAAATTTAAAAAACTTATAACGACTTCAAAAGTCGCCTGACGGACATGTGTAAGCTGCCCTTCTACGCAACACCTCGTGCGGCACTTGCATCATTCCCAGCAGTAGGACCGATGGTTCCATCTGCAGAAACAGTATCTTCGGTGGTCTCCTCAGGCGCCCCCTTCTCCGGAACTTCAAGGAAAGTCGGATCAATCTTGGGGAATTTTTTTTTTTGAAGGTAGTAATGATAGACTCAATACCTTCATCAACGAAGCTGTCTCTGATCATTGTCATCTCGGCAGATGCCTCAAATTGTTCTATGGCTCGGTTTGGGCTTCAGCCAGCTTTCTCAGAAACTCTTCCTCCTTCGTCTTCAACGCCTCCTTGAGAGCCTAGGTCTTGTTGATCTCCCTGGACAGGAGGTCCTTGGCCTTGTTCTTCTCTATCAGGTACTTATCTGACCTCGCCTCCTCGTTCGCTTGCCATCCGCCTTCTCCTTCTGAAAGAGGGTGGTCTCATGGAGGTCGTAGCTCGTTAAGGACGCTACGAGGGCCTACAAAGAAAAGTGTTACTACCCAAAGAAGAGAATAAAATGAACACTGTATAACGTGTGGACCATCCATAAATGGGACGATGTCATCTTTTTTCTCATCTATCTTTTGCCACCATAAATTGCTACACAAGAGTATGCACAAAATGTCCGCCAAAAGTAGGGAAATTAACAATAACGAAAGTTAATCTATCTTTTCTTTCAATATCTCCAAACATTTTATTTATTTATATATTTTTCAATACCCGGCTACAATCTATTCCTTGTCGTGCTTGCGCGGTTAAAAAGGTAAAAAAACAATCCTATTTAATGCATGTACCCTGCAACTAATAAAATTATAGATAGTAAGATTTTAACTTTACGAGGGTGGAGTGTTTTTTTAAGGCAAAATATAAGGATTCATGGAAGTTCACTTATAATTATTTGCTTTTTAAGGGAAATTTGTTATTTGCACTTAAATAGGACCAAAACAAAAATAATTAACAGTGGCAGAGAAAGCTAACGCCCCGGTCACATTGTGTGGTGTAGGTCATTGTCTAAAATGCTTTTATTTATGCCCCTCCATTATTTATGAAAATTATATATATACACTCATCAAATCTAATTTATAGATTGTTTAAGGTGATAGTAAAAACTATAAATACTTAAAAATTTTATATTATAATATTTTTTTTTGTTTTTATTATAATACTTGAAAATTTTTCATTGTTTTTAATTAAAAAATTGATTAAAATTAAAAAAAAAAAAAACTATTCAATTTGCACTGAAAAGAATCTTACAGTCAAAGTTGCAGTGGGCATGTCCCCGCTTATCACGCCATCATCATGTGACTTGATTTTCTAGGCCTCCGACTGTACATCTCGTGTACAACTGTTACGAGAAAATCTCCAATAAAAGACCTGATGGATCCGCTGCTTCCTTTGTCTGTATGCATATGTGCAAGCTGCCGAACAAAAGAAAAACTAATAATTAATGCAGGTCGCATTCTCGTCCACAGAAACGGCCCGAGAAACCAAGCTTGTTTTTCAGAAAAAGAAAGAAACAGGACGATACCATTTCCATCGTTTGACATAACTTCCTCCATTTAGGATAAACGGTACTATTATTATTATTATTATATATATGTTGGTTTTAGTTTCAGGATTGTTCGTTGACGTGCCTGGGTTAATTACAACCACATACACTCATGCATGGAGAAATATCCTTATTGATATCATCAACTAGAAAGCTAGTAAGGAACAATCGTAATTTCAATTCGCACTAAAAAAAAAAAAAAAATTCTAACTTGAATACAAAGTTGAATTTGGCTTGTCCCAGCTTATCACACCATCATCATTGACTTGATTTTCTGGGCCTCCAAGTCTACATCGAGTGTACGACTGTTATGAGAAAATCTTCAATAGTAGTCCTGATGGGTCGGCTACTTCCTTCATCTGTCATGGTTGAATGTTTCAAATCAGTCCGAAAAAAATTTAAACCAATAATTAATGCAGGTTGCATTCTCCTCCACAGAAACAGCCAGAGATAACAAAATTGTTTGTTCAGAAAAGTAAAGAAACAAGAAGACATCATTTCAATCATTTGAAAGATCTTCCTCCATTTTGTAAGAAACGGTACTATTATTACTATTATTATTATTACAAGTATTATTATTTGTAGTAAATTTCAATCCAAACTTTTTATTTGTGACAAATGTGTAAAGGACCTGAGATGGACCAATGATTGAGAGAGCCGCAAAATTTGGTAGAATACCACTATTAATCTTGTAAATTACTACGACAACCTGTCAATATTGATAATGGTGCTTGTCATTTTGCTAATTTTAGTGACATAAGAAAATTTTACATTGATGTAGTAAAAAATTTAACAAATTGAATATGTATGTCTTTTTAATTATTTTATAGTATTGAGAGTTGATATATTGATAGTTTTTAGAGTTTTTTTTTGCATTCTTAGCTTATGCCCCCTTCAAACAAAATCCTGGCTCGGGCTTGAATGGATGTGATTTATGGAAAGAAAATCTTCTTGAAAACCAAATTAAGAACATAAATTAGTTGTGGTTAAGGAGATTACATGATGTTTGTCTGTTTGTGAGATGAGTTTTTTTTAGACTGATCGGTCCTTCTAATTGACAGAATAAAATTAAAAAAAGGGGAAGAAACCTATAAATATGGTTATGTTTGAGTTTTTTTTTTCTTTTTTTCTTTTTTATATTTTTATGAAATTAATGTGGAGTCTATTGGTAAATTGAAAGTTTCATCTCACAATACATGAGTTTAGAATATTAAAATAATATTTTTTAAATCATGAGATACTTTTTTAATATTTTCTAACAATAGGTATTAATATGAATTTTAACAATGAATTTTTGTTAAAATATGATATACAGAAATGATAATAACTTTGATTAAAGAACATTTTAAAAACATTTTAAAAAGCAATTAAAAATATACTCTAAAAGGATTTCTATTATCTAAGCCTTGTCCTCACCTATTTCGATTACCAACTCTACCAAATGACATGTCAACATTCAATAATTAATTTGGAAATCAGTATCAACAAAAACATACGGTCATCCGTCGATTAAGATCAAGGACTCTGGTGAACGACCTAGGGTAGAGGTATTATTGAATCCTCAACTCCGTATTGGATTGGATTATGGTACTTACATCTTTTACTGTTTTGTGAGATTATGAGTTTCCTATTAGTCACTTCATCGAGCTGACTGGTCTTTTCTACATTGCAAAAGCCACCAACCAAACTAGCATATCGGAACTTTAACTAGATATGAACGAAACATTGGTCAATTCCGGTGGCATTTTAGTGCCAATGGCCGACTAGCTTGGTAATCTGGTTGTTGGATATGTGTAATCTATGGGTTTACTGCCCTATTTAGTTGGTAGTAGAGAAGTTGGACCTAAATATAATTGATTTATTAAATAAATCTATTTATGTAAATTAATTCTCTTTGATAATTATATATGTATTGATCTTGATCTTTAAATAAAATACATGACTCCATGCGCAGAACTTGTGTTTTTTGATACCAAAGGCAGTTTTTTTATTGAACAAACGTTTTATGTCGGAATGTTGGAGGCATGACTTATAATCGAGGAGAGCATGATACACATATAGAGCTGTAAATTTCAAGGGTGTTTGGAAGGGTGGTGGGAGCCATTGGTTAGAACCACTTTTACAGTAACATGTGAGAGCTTTACAATATAACGATTTTTTTTAATTGTTATCGTAGCATATGAGAGTTACAATGTTTATAACTGAAAAAGTGGTAGGAACCACTTTTGCTAAACATAGGGTTCGACGGATCCGTCCCGACCTGATTTCGCCCATGTAGGCCACAAGGCGAATGGGTTAGGGCCAACTTGGCTCGATTTTTTTCAGTAATGGGTAGGGCTAGGGCCTACTTGAATGATAAAATGGTTGGCCTAGTTTAGCCGAAAGCCTAGCATGTTATTTGGGTTGGCCCAATCACAATTCCTTAAAAACGAATAATTAACTACTTTTAAAAAAATAATAACAAAACAATACTGTGTAGAAAATGACGGAATAATACACCATGATTGACCAAATTGTACAACCTATCCCCTGTACTGGTTGAACTTTACAGTAGCACACAGCTCTCCCCCTTCTCTATTTTCCTTCCTTCTTAACGCATTTGTATCTCGTTCTTTCTCTCTCTGGAATCTGTCTCAAATCTTCACGTACATATCTCCCATCCTTGTCATGTAACCTTTTTAGTCACATTTACATGCCACAATCTGTCCAACTTAAGCATCAAAGTCCCCTTAATGTGTAACACATTGATGCTCCTTTAATCATAAATTGAAACTTGTTAAAAGTTGAGTTGATAAATTCAATAAAGCTTAAGAGGTACTGATGCAGTGAAATGATATTTATCACTAAAAATTGCATCGGAGATTTGATCGGTTCCTTTAATTTTCTTCTCCTTCAATCCGTTACATTGAAATTTAGATATAATATATGTATATTAATTGTGTGTGTGTGAGGAGAAAGAGAGAGCGAGCGCGCTGTAGGGAAGGTATATGACAAACTTGACACCTCAAGTAATGTTTACACTTGCCTGTTTCCTAAAAGCTTGAGAAGTCTGAAAGCAAGATCAACTTTATCCCATGTAAACTGCCCTTTTTTAATACCTGGCTTAAGATAATTCACCCACCTGAGCCTGCAGCTTTTCTGACATCTGTTTTATCCTGTTAACGATGCAAGAAATTGTTAATAAGCGGGCCGGAAACAAAACTCTAGCTGATAAAATATTTTGTTTTAAGCAACAAAGCCTGCGTACATATAGGAAAAAGAACTGATTCCGCTACGTAGTTAATTAAATCTAGTACTATTTAATCACAATAAATTCAAGTTATAATGCCATGCTAGTAAATTGACTTCCATGATTACCATCATGTATACCATTTTTGCAAATTAAAATTTTAATTTCCATAATAAATATATATACACACACACATATTATAAACTAGACGCATGTGCATTCTTTAAATGGGATATGAAATGTTTGTACCAGTTGTATAGTACCATATATGTCTAATGGTGGAACATGAAAAATGATTTGTAGGAGAAACAGTACTGGACATGTCGTTTTGCTAATTAAACCAATGAACAGACCAACAGGAGCTAGCTCTATATAATCACCTGCAGAGGAGTTGTTTTGGGGCAGATTTTTGGATTGCCGATCATGAATTTGGTCTCTTCATGAAGCCCATCGATGCGTCAGTATTTACACCCACATACACCCTTTTCTTATGAGCTAACCTATTGTTGGATTTGGTAACACGCAAATGAAACCGTAGGCAAGGGGCTAGTTCTTCATGCATTTTGTCCAAACCATCTTTTAAAGCATTCGGGAATGTAACTACAACCATGAGTTAGATCTAATCCTGTAGTATGTGAGTGAAAACATTAAGAATTTTTTCTTCATGGCAGCTTAGAAAGAATGTCGGATCCAGGGTATTGTCAAACAGGCTATTTATCAACATATTATTTCCATTCCCACATACGTCAAAAATATAACAATAATAATAAAAATAATAATAATAATAATCCAAGACACTGAATTGTAGTTCTTAGCAAAAATACTGCGAGGCACAATGTCAAAATTGAAATGTAATAAAGCAGTTAATTCTAATATTCGTCTTGAAAAATTTACTGATCTGATGAAACACACAAATTGGCTCTTAATAACAAGAATCTTAATTATAAGGATTTCTGAGATTCTTCATGAGTTTTGGGATTTCATAACCGAGCATGTCATCCACAACTTGGATTAGTTTAGGCTTCAACTTCGAGAACTTATCAATGCTGAACCCATTCAAGACCTCCCTCAAGTGCTCCACGTTTGGAAAATCACCAGCGGGTAGATGGAACTCTCTCTGCACCTATTTGGCAAAAGCTTTTAAAAAAGTTAAAAGTTTACAATTATTTTATTTTTCCAGGCAAACTTAATAGAGAGAGACAGCTTTGCGAATTTCTTCTTCCAGACTATCAATGAGTCGCCGTCGTGCCTTAGCTTTACGCATAATCTCTTTCTTTAGATTGCTTATTAATTGTGTAGGCATGTATGTTAGCAGCTCTGGCACGTTTTACAAAATCATTGATCTGCAAGATGCAATCATTAGTTGATCGGTATGGCATTGACACAAAGTAACAAAGTTTAATGGAGGAATATGATCATACCGGACGATCGCAAGCCTTCTTATGAATACCGACCAAGTCAGCAAGGAGATCGTCTTGTTCTTTCTCAAAGAGAACCCGACCAATAGGGCAAGAGCTGCTTCGTTGATTAATTAGTTTCCCAATGAATGAACTACAAAGAGAAGAAGAAAGGGAGTTCAGGTCTCAGTTCTAAGCTTTAGAATATAGGATTGAAGTTACAATTAACACTACTAGTTGAAGAAAAAGTGCCTACCTAATATAAACACGCACAACCTCTGGTGTATTCAGAACTTTTCCAAGTGACCACATTAGTCCTCCATGTATATTCTCATAAGCTGAAATAGAGAAATTTATCAACAAAAGTCACGGGTAAATTTGTAAAGGACTATACAATAGGCTAGGTGCTCATTTACCTATTGGGCATCAACTTGGTCTGCATTGTTTAGAACCAAGAAATAACCCCAGCAAAATCATAGGTTCTTTGTGTTCAATTTTTTATTCCAGATTAGGCACCGGCCGGGAGTATGCACAAATGTAATTTCATCAAGCAATTTCAAGTTTGAAAGAAAAAAGGTTAGAACGAAGAAGAATAATGAAAATGAAAAGGAATAAATATCAGAGGCAACAAAGTTGTCAAAACCACTAAAAATCATGTCAGCCTGAACAGGCGCTGTAATGTTGCCGGGAATACTTCTTTCATCAGTTCCAAACTGAATACAAAAAATCCATTAAACTTTTCAGGTTAACCAAAAAGAAGGGTAAATTTAGACAATTATGCAATTACTAAATTTTCTATTGTGGAAGTAGTAATTGTAAACGAGAGAAACAATAGCCATTCCAAGTGACACATCAACAACTTACTTTCTCAAACAACTTCCACGGATGAACACTAAAGTCTATAACACAGTTGAAGGCTTTTATCACTACAGTACAGATGAGCCCTCGATGGAATAGTATACCCGCATAATTATTTGACGAGTAGAAGACGTACTTTTAATGTTTCAAAGAAACCCAATACTTAAGCCATAATATATATACAAAATACAGAATCTTTAAATGTCCATTCCCTTTTGCAGATCAGCAACGTGCATGCTTTCTGTCCATGGTGCTCGTGACTCTGATTTTCCTCTCCTTGGACTGCTTAAGTCCTGGTTCCATTTTGTTGCCCTCCAATTGGTGATTGCCACGTCAGTAAATAGCATTACAATATATATATATATACACACGCAAATAGTGAGCCTCGGTTAAGAATATTGGCTATATTATTACACACTCTTCTGAGCAAGATCTTCCTCGCTGATCATATGGGACCATATATTGGATATCCTAGAAACATTACCGTAAAAAAAAAAAAAGGTATTGAAAGTGGACAGTCTATTTGAGAATAACCCCATCAGCTACCATTCCGTACACCTAATTATTTAATCCCCAACTGTTGGTCAATAAATTTCTTTCAGATGCAAGAATAATTATGCACCATATAAAAGAATACTTGGTAGCTTCTTGTATCATTTTGATCACTTCGTATGCATTGGTAATTAACTCCCTAGACTTGCGTTGACTATAATATTATTTCATAAGATCCATTTACACTATAATATTCTTTTTCCCTATGATAAATGTCTCCGTCTCTTTCTGCCCATTTTTGCTGGAAATATTTTTTTTGTTAGGGCAATAATGGATCTGTACACCTTTTGGACTATGGAATTCCAGCATTGAACACCGATATATGTGTGTGTAAATATATGAGATATCATATCATTTTGATGTCATGTCTTTTGGAGAAACTTTATATTGGCATGTTTAGAAAACGCGACAACAACACCTTGTAGTTTTCAAAAATGTTATTTCGACATCTTGAGTTCATTTTTTTAACAGGAAATTTCTTTTTTTTTTTTTTACCTTTTTATTAAAGAATCTCAAATTAATTTTGTAAAATTATAATAGAATATCAAAACAAAAGATTAAACAAAACTCATAAAAGAGAAGCATATTTCATTAGTCACAAAATAATTTAGGGTACATTAACAAAAAGATAAGTTGAAAATTTCATGTCACAAAATATGGACTCAGGGTAGCAAAGTAAATATTTCTAAAATTATATGGTAGTATTTTGATATTTTTCAAAACACAAGGGCACCAATATTATGTTTTTAACTATAGGGTACAAAAATTATAAAAACCTTATATATATATATATTATGTATTCTGTTTGGTTCACTTATTCAAACCAAAAAAATTTTACTTTGATATAGTTTTGATACAATATTTTCTTTTATAGAATTTAAATTGATATAGTGTATATAGTTCGAACTGACAATTCAAACCAATAATCTAAATATCTTCATATTTACTGTTTGGGTTTAAACATATGAATAAAAAAATAACCTTACAATTCTACAAAAAAAATCAAAATTTTAGTCACAACAATTTTTAATAAAATGCTTAGTCATGATATTTTTGTGTGATTGTTGTGTATTTAATCACATTTTTAATTGAGTTTTTATTGTGACTAAAACTTTTAGCCATAAAGTTTTTATTACAAAAACATCCATGACTAAAAAATTTTTCGTTAAAGTTTTAATCACACCAAAAATTTAATTAAAGTTTTAACTAAGTACACATTAGTCACAGGTGTTGTGACTAAAAATTTTGCTAAAAACTTTTTATATAATGAATACTTGTAATCCCTACAGTACTTTAAGGCTGACTCTAATTGGCACAGAAGTACTTGATATAATTACCAACTTTATCAATATAAGAAATCCTTTTCATCCCCATGGAGTTATGATCCTGCTATTCATAAAATTATAGGCTCCGGTTTAATATGTAGTGTAATGTACTATTTAAACTGAGTTCTATTATTTTGTTAGTAATGCAGTTATAACCCTATCGGGTCAAATAAGATTGCACTATCAATATAGCAAGTCAACATAACCTATATATTTTTTTATGTATCTTGTTTGGTTCATTGATTCAAACCTATATACTTTGAAACAGTTTTTATACAATATTTTCTCTTACAGAATTTAAATTCATATAGTGTTTATAGTTCAAACTAACAATTCGAACCGATAATCCAAACGTCTTCATATTTACTGTTTGGATTTAAACATATCAATAAAAAAAAAAACCTTATAATTACTACAAAAACTAGATTTTTAGCTACAACAATTTTTAATAAAACATTTAGTCACAACATATATATGTGATTGATATGCATTTAGTCACAATTTTACCAACACACCGGGGGGGG